>JANSVA010054233.1:0-12799 GCA_025504915.1 Erythroxylum reticulatum | reverse complement strand
CACAAATGATGTGATATCATCACAGATGATACGTTTTATAGACGATACCACTTTATAGATAATGCATCTTTACAGACAATACATCCTTATAGACGTAATGATGTCATCAAAGGTGATGTGACAACATCATAGATGATACGTATATACAGACGATAACTCTTTACAAATGATGAATCTTTACAAACGATACATCCTTATAGATGTAATGACATCATCACAAACGATGTGATGTCATCACAGACAATACCTCTTTACAGACGATGCATCTTTACACTCCTAAATATCTCCCCTTCTAAAGACCATAACTTTTAACCCAGATGTCCAACAATTCTACGCTATATATCGTTGCATACCTAAAGGTTTGTAAAACTAAAGGAAAGAACTACAACTTCCTAGAAGGCGTACTTGCCTAAATCAACCTAGATTAATCTAGACCTTCCCTTAAAGTCCAAACCTGAAATTTTTCCTGAGGAAAACATAAAATTGCAATTTACAAACTTAAAAGAGAGTTATGATAAAAAATGCAATTATATCTCATTTGAATCAAAAGATAAGAGTCTTATAAAGCCTTAGTGGGCATTTCAAGCCACAAACACATTAATATCTTAAAGTTCCAAAATACAAAAGGTATATAAGCCATGATTTGCTCAAAATGCAACTAAAGCCTCTCTTTATAGAATTTGTTTCAATACACAATATACAAAAATTGGATTGATGTCTTAACCCTTATTTACTCGATATCTTGCTTATCACCTAAATGTGGGGGAGGAAAATGGGGGGTGAGCTTAAGCCCGTGGGTAACAATTTTATAACAAAAATAAGCAAAACTTTTGAGAACATTTTTCTTGTTATAGAAAAGTTTCAATGGTTTCGTAAAATGCCTGTTTATTAGATTTTGAGCCAAAAATCCATAAGTTACAAAACATGAATGCATCAAACTTGTTAACATGACATAAGCACATAAGCACAACATAATGATTTGGGTACGTCCAAAAACATGATGCACTACATATTTCCACATAATGGTCCTGTGTAGTCGTAAACTTGAGGGAGTCCATGAAGGAGCTCCGTGCCACTACTGGCAGGCGGGAGAAGCCTATAACTTGCTCAACGTGCACGTGACATTCTTGAGGGACTACCACAAACCCACATAACACATATTTCATAACTTGTAAACTTGTTGTCCAAAATGACACTTCTTGAAAAGTTGATTTTCATATAATTGATACACATTTTGAAAAAAACTATTCTTGAAAACATGGTTCCATAAACATGCATCTTTTTAAATAGCAATCCCTTTTCAAAGTTTTTCAACAATCATCAACACATTTCATATACAACCATGTAGCACATTCTTACATCATGTAGAAAACAATAAATGCACATGAATAAAGTAGTTGAAAATCATTTATTATCATTTTTTTAACAGAAACTTTAATGTCTTATTACTTAATTATAAAAGTGAAACCCACCTTGAATTTCCTTGCTTATAACTTGATAAAATGTGGCTCTCTTCTTGCTCCTCTTATCTCCCTTGATTTTCTTCAATAATGATACAAATCCCAAAATCAATAGGAATTCTAAATGAGAACCCAAAGAAATATATGCATAAAATGAGTCTTAGAATACTTAAACCCGTGTATTTTCTAATCTTCATGAATCAAAACCCTTCCAAAATCCAAAGCATTAAAATTCTTTTACCTTAAACCTTCACCAAATGAAGGGATGTTTGGTTCAAAAGAAAGCTCTTATCTTTCTTTACCTTTTTCACTTCTTGCACCACCTCAAAAATACTCTTTAAAACTATGAAAAATCAAACATACTCTCTTCTTTCTCTTCTTTTTCTCTTTTTTTGTGCTTCACTCTTCTCTCTTTTCTCTAATCACATTTTTGGCTTCTTCCCACTCAAGCCCACCCTTCATCTTCTCCATTTATACCCTTAATGATTTCACAATGTCCATTTCTCCCTTCATTTAAAGCCTTATTGTTTCTAAACTTATGTGACTTGCCAAAATTGCCCTTACACACTCTTATTACTTTAATACTTCAATTCTCTTAATCTATGTTGTACTATCTTACCCATATTAGGAAGCTCATTAATTCCAACATATATGAATCTAGCGAGACTCCAAGGTCAATTTAATTATACTTAGTTATAAAAAAAATTCAAGGGCCAACATTATTCCTTTTTTGAAAGTTACAAGAATGATTAATATGACTATGTCGAGCATAGTAATTACACAAAATAGATGAGTGAGAGTTACTATAATTTTTACCATTTATCAGGTTCCCGTTGTTTTGGCTATAACTATTACTGGATTTAACAAAGAAAGTTTTTGTATGGCCTAATATTATTATTTTCATTATATCCTATTCCAGCCTTATCAAACACACGTTTACCATTCCCAAGTAATTTATTAAGATTGTTCCTTCCATCAACAAATTTGGCAAGATCCTTTTCTAGAGAAATGATTTTTCTAGCCAATTTCTCTTTCTCAAGTTCTAGGGTGACAACTTTTTATTCTAATTGTTTTACCTTATCACAATCATTCTTAAGCAATGCATTTTCTAACTGATTTACCTTTTGTACCAAGAATTTCTTTTTAGAGACTTTTTGCTTGTTGTCATTTTCAAGAAACATAATTTTAGACAAAAAATTCTTATTCTCAAATTCTAATGGTTTAATCTTATTCATTGAGGAAGTATTATTATTCTTGGACTTCTCAATCTTTTTAAAATACTGCATTGTTAATTTTTTATATTAATCATACAGTTCATGATATGCATATATTAATTAATCTATTTCAATATTAGAGTCACAACAGTATACCTTATCGTCTACTGATTCGACTATAAAATAGACACTGCTGACTTCTTCAGGCTTTTCTTCTTCAAAGTTTTCAAAATCTTCATCTGACCAAGCTACAGTCATAGTTTGCTTTCTAGGTTTTCTATTCTTTGTTTCGTCCTTTTGAAGAAGAGGACATTTTGGTTTTGTGAGTCTAGGCTTCTTATAGTGATAACATATGATTTAATTGTTTTATGTATTATTACGATCCTTGCTGCCTTTTGATAAGAACCTGTTATTTTTAGTTTTCTTGTTTACTTCTCTTTTCTTCATTAGCTTCGTTTTGCAGAAGCATACAATTTTTTTAACTATGAAATTGAATTCATCATCTCCATCTATTTGTAACTCAGTGTCACTTTTATCATCATTTGATGGATTTGATTCATCAATTGCTTTTAGTGTCATTCCTTTTCTATATAAAGATCCTTCATCTCGCCTAAGTTAAGTTTTATGGATCATCAAGTTTGCTCCTAATCGATCTAGTGAAATAGTGTCGAGATCCTTTGTAGTTTCTAGAATTATCACCTTAGGTCTCCATTCCTTTGGCAGTGACCTTAGAATCTTTGTTATAAGCTCATCATTAGGATATACCTTTCCCAAGTTCTTTAAGGTTATGATGACATTGTTGAAACGTCAAAAAAAATACTTTTATAGTTTCTTCCTGTTTTATGGAAATAATTTCATATTGATGTGCTAAAAGACTTGTGCTATGTTTCTTTATCTCATTAGTTCCTTCAAAAGAAATTTGAAGTTGCTGTAGAATAGTAGGATATCTTTTCATACTTTTCTGGAGATAGTGCAAAGATTAGATAATGTCTTGCTTTGGCATTCAACTGTGCATTTCTTCTATCAACATTAGTCTACACTTTTACATCATCAGTAGTAGGAAGTATGGCCCCAACTTTGATAGCTTGCCAAATTTTGATATCTATAGATTACAGATAAATAGTCATTCTCTGTTTCCAATTAGAATAGTTGTTTCCATTGAAATAAGGAGGCTTTGAGAGAAATTGTTCTTTAAGACTTCTCAAATTGTTTTCCATGATCTATCACATGCTGTAAAACACAATAAATGTGAAACCTCACTCTGATACCAAATGATAAAGCAAACACATATAAGAGAGGTGGTGGATTATGTGTGAGTTAAAAATTTTAAGTTATTGTCAATTCGTGTAAACGATAAGAACCTACTAAATTTTATAAAAAAGTCTATAAATAGAAGGGGCCTAATAAAAATGAAAGGAGCCTATTAACATTTAAAAAAATGAAAAGATTCTGTTAAAAATCAAAAGGGCCCTATTACCATTAAAAATGAAATGAGGCTATTAAAAAAAACAAAAGGAGCTTGTTAATGAAAGAAACCTATTGAAATATTAAAATAGAAGGACCCCATTCCAAAAGTGCAGGAGCCTCTTGTAAATTAAACACATACACAGTAATGCAAAATTTTAAAAATTAAGAGAAAGAGAGGGTGACATAGTTAATTTATACTAGTTTCGCTTATAACGAAGTTTACGTCTAGTTCTTAAGTATTCAACTTGAGTATTTCATTATAAAACTCTAAGTAGTAAATTTTCATAGGCTTCTTGATCGGCTCTCGTTTGATCTTTAGATTAATCCCTTGGAAACTGAATCAAAAATTTAATTCCAAGGATTGCAATATAGGATGCAACCTCAAGTCGTCTCACTTAATCGAAACCTAGCGCAAATGGTCTAAGCTAGCCTAATTATCAAAAAATGCAACTAAGTTAATAAAAAGGGGGGTTTGGACTATTGGTAAAAATTAAAAAATTGAACTAAATGAAAGAAAAATGTATAAAAAGGTATTTTTGGATTTTTGGAAATAGAAAATGGAAAGATAAAACAAACATTCAAATAGTGATAGGATCCTCTCAAAAATAAGCTTTGGCTATCAAAGTTCAAAAAAAATCTTGGTGGGAGTGAAAATCACTAAGTTTTCAAATGGGAAACCTTAAAGAACTCTTTAAGTCCAAGGTTTTAATCAATGAACTCCATTTTTTAAAACCTTGTTAAATGCATCTTAGTGTGTATTAATGGATGAGCTAATGCAAGTGGTCAATGTGAATCAAGTTTAATCTCAATATCAAACACAACTAGGCAGATAAAAGAGAGTTAATACAATCGCCACAAAGACATATATGAAACTTCATATATTAAGCATCAAAGTTCTATAAAAGCAAATCCATAACATAAGCATTGTTCAACACTTGATTAAACTCTAATCAAGCTAATCTAACTACACTGCCATAAACCCTAACTCAAAAGTTTACAACTATGCAGTTAAACTTGACAATGTAAAACAACTCCCCTTTGAAGCCCATCGAACTCAAGTCATCGCTACATCTTCAAGAGGAAGGAAAACGCCTAGCCACACATTGCAACCGGAAACCTTACAACAAGGAATGAACCCGAGCTAACCATGGTGGTTGTTGGCTGTGAAAAATGGAAAAGGAAAGATATGAGACAAGGCTCCCCTCGAGAACCTCGAAGTATGTCGCGTCTCTTCTCCTGCCCCTCCTGATGGAATATTCATGTATATATATGTCGACTCTCTCCAACTTATCCAAAAATAGATTTTTTCTTAAAATAGGTTGTTGGGTCGGGTTATACAGTGCGTGAAAATTCCAAAAATGGTTCAGGTTTTTTGACGTTTCACCACAGCGACTTTTCTGGATTCTTTGCTGCGGCGAGAGAATTAATCTTCGCCGTGGTGAACTTTCCCAAAAGATCAGCCTAGATTCCTCGTTCTTCACCGCGGTGACAAATGGGCTCGCTGCGGTGAACTTTTCCCGAAGGCTATTATCTCTTGTTGACTTCAATTCACACGTTGACTCCCTTCTCCTTGAGGATCCTACAATCAAAAATAGCAATTCGCAGTATCAATTGTTCTTAGAAAACTTAAGAAATGCAATTAATACCAATTGTGACTATTTTTAGTATCAAATTGCATAAAATAAAAATGCACATTCAAGGATTAATTTAAGAACCAAAACAAGAATTAGGAGTCAAAAAGTATAGTAAAGGCCATGCATTAATTTTATTATATTTTTATTGGTTTTATCTATTGGTTTGCTCTGTGGTTTTTTCCTTTACACTGGAGGATTTTCTACATTAAATCTTAGTGTTTGTTTCATTGTTTAATTTCTTCTCATATTTTATATTTTTGCAACAAGGAGAGTTCTTTCTTATCATTAATATCTAGTTAATTTTTTAGAGAGTTGTGTATTTATCTCCCAACAAGTGGTATCAGAGCCGTCGTAATGGAAGGTGGAAATAGCTCTATGGTCAAGTTAGCATCTTCAAATTACTTGATATAGAGGCCTATAACAGAGGACCTTTTGTATTGCTAAAATCTCTTTGATCCTATTAATGTGGACAGAGGTGCAAAGGATGATGTTCCTTTAAAATGTAAAAAGATGTCAGATAGAGAATGGGGAAAGATGAAGCGGAAAACTTTAGGCATTATTAGATAATGGATTGATGTCAACATATTCGAATATGTTTCTTAAGAAATAGATCCTTTTAAGCTATGGAAGACTATAGGGTCTGTATGAAAGCAAGACTGCTCATAACAAGGCCTCTCTAATTAAGAGGCTTGTGAATTTAAAAGTTGAAAGTTGGGAAATTAGTTTCAGAGCATCTAAGTGATTTCTAAGACATAATCAACAAACTTACTTTAATGAATATCATTCTTAATGATGAGCTTTAAGCTTTGTTCCTATTGAGCTCATTATAGAATAATTGTGAAACATTAGTGGTGATGATTAGCAACTCAGCTCTTAAAGGTGTGCTCTTTTTGGTTGTAATAAAAGAGGGTATGTTTAATCAAGAAATCAGAAGAAAGGATATTTAATTTAATAACCTGCAGACTCTTGTGAAAAAAATCAGGGGGAGGGACAAGAGAAGGTATCGTAAAGGTCATGGTAATTCTATGAATCATTTAAAGTGTAAAGGTGACAATGATGTGAAAACATGCCACTATTATCATAAACCAGGACATATTAAGAGCTCCTGTTATAATTAGAAGAGAGATCATAAAAAGAAAGCTCATTAGGATGATGATGATGATGATAAGAGTACATCTGCAACTGCTTCAAGCATGGATGATGAGGTGTCACTAGTTTTTATAACTAGTGAATGCTTTGACGTTAGTAATTATGGTTTTGATTGGTTGATTGATATTGGATCATCTTATCATTGTATTCCAAAGGTGGAGTACTTTTTAGGCTACAAGAGTGGAGATTTTAGGATTCTAAAGATGGAAAACCAAAGTTTTGCTAAAATAGTAGGTATGGGTGATATCTAAGTCTAATTAAACACAAAATGCTTACTGACCTTGAGAGATTTACAACATATCCTCGATCTAAGGCTGAATCTGTTGTCAACAAGTTGATAGATCAAGAAGGCTTTTAGCACACTTTTAGGGATAGAAAGTCAAAACTATCCAAAGACATAATCATGGTTGCTCAAGGAGAGTTATATTGCTCCTTGTACATAAGACAATTAAAGGTGTATGGTGGTGGAGAAGTATATATAGTCGAAGAGGAAACTTTACAAAATCTATGGCATCAACGATTTAGAAAATCGAGAGATAAGGGATTAAAAATGTAGCTTGAAAATCTCTTATCCCAGTTAAGAACTTACAGTTGCTTAATCGTAATAATTATTGTTTGGCTAGAAAAGCAGCACAATATCTCTTTCAAGAGAAGATATGTAAGCAAGTTGAAGTTATTGAAATTGGTGCATTCAAATGTCTGCGTTCTTATTGATGAGTCAGTATAAGGTAATAGATATTTCGTTTCATTCATTGATAACATTTTGAGGAAGACTTGAGTGTACATGTCGAACTTTAAGAGTCAATTGTTTAAAACTTTCAAAAATTTTCCTGTAGAAATGGAAGCTAAGAGGAAGCTGAAGTGCCTATGAATAGATAATGGAGGGGAGTATACTTCTGAGAAGTTTGAAGAATATTGTACATCACATGGCATCAGACACAAGAAAATTGAACTAAGGACTCCCCAATATAATGAGGTTGTTAAAAGGATGAATAGAACTATTACAGAGAAGGTTCATTGCATGCTCAGAATGTCTATACAGCTAAACATAATTTGGGAAGAAGCATTCCGAACAACATTCTACTTGATAAATCGAGCTCCCTCAATTTTGTTATATTTTAAGATTCCTTAGAGAGCATAGATTAGAAAGGATCCTACATATCATCATTTGAGAGTTTTTGGTTGCAAGGTATTGAGACACATACCTAGGGATTAGAGAAAGAAGCTCAACTTAAAGTTGATACCTTACATCTTTGTTGGATATGGAGGAGATCGATTTGGCTTCAAACTTAGAGAATTCAAAGGTGGCTAGGAACCAGGATGTGGTGTTCTAGGAGTACGAGAGAGGTACTAGTCTTCTGAGTGGAGATAAATCATCATACTGCAGCTTAGTAGATAACATAGTTAGCTCTTCACTAATTCCTTTAACTATTGAGTAGTCTATAGGTAAAGAAGATGAAGTGTGTAACCAAGCACACATTGGTGGTGATCAAATACAATTTGATATTGAGGAGCTATATAAACGAGATCTAGAAAATATCAGAGATGAATTTATTGAGGATAATAAGCAAGGGGAGCAATCAAATCCAACAATTGATGAAACATAACTTTGAAGGTCAACAAAGGAGAAGAGGCCTTAAAGAAGGTAACCAAGGTTTGAGTACTTGTTATTTACTGCTAAAGGGGACCTTGAGGATGTACCAAAGGTTGCATTTTAAGAAAACATCAAATATCACTGGCTGATGATCGTGATAGAAGAGCAACAATTTATGTTAAAGAATGTTCATAGGGATTTGAATGGTGTTGATATATTGACTAAATTAGTTCCCAAAGACAAACATGAGTTTTGTTATAAGCTTGTCAAGATTCATCTCAAGTAGATGATGGAGAATAACATATCTTCCTCATATTTGGACTAGGGGGAGATTGTTAAGTTTCCAACCCTATTTTGAGATTTTTTATGATTATAGACAATTTTCTGGTTCATGTCTTGACTTACACGACCGTGTAGATCAACCATATAAGTCTCTGTAAAGGTGTGAAGATAATATGATCATATGTGGAGACCATGTACAAGTGTGCTATAAAAAGCTTTAGGCTTGGATGACTCATCCTCAATGGATAGAGATCAAGGATAGATCTTAGATGATATGGTGAATAACATCATAGTAGATATACGTCAACTTTAAAACATAAAGACTTTATGGGAGGATTATCTGAAGATAATAGAATTCTTCATGGATGTAGATGTATCATTCGTAGTTAAGTGAAATCTCTTATCTTGTTAGTTGGGATGTAGATAAATCCTATCAAATAGAGTCCTATTTGGATTGAAGTGTCATACAATTAGTTAGTGTGATGAAATCTAATAAGGATATATGTGATTTAGTTAGTTCAGTTTAATTAGGATTCTGAATTGTAAAGCCAATAGGTGCCTATAAATAGCTCATTTGAGCCTTACTATAGGAGAAAAGATATAGAGAGTGTGATTGCAATGTCCAAAAGTGAGGGAAAATAGAGAGAGGCAAAGATGGTTGCATTCTAATCCTTTTTTGATTGTTTTGTGGATTGGTTTGAGTGATTGTTAATTGTGATATCAACTTAAGTTTCAATCTTGAAACTTTATGAGACAACTTGTTGTTTTGGGGGGTGAGAGATCAATTTTTTCTATAAATCCTTATTGAGTTTAGTGGATTTATTTATCAGTTTGTCCCTTAATTTTTTCCTCTACATTAAAGGGTTTTTCACGTTAAATCTTGGTGTCTATTTCATCATTTAGTTTCTTCCCATATATTTCTGCTACTACAATAAGGAGACTTCTTTCTTATCGTTAATATTTTGTTTTTCTTTTAGAAAGTTATGTATTTGTCTCCTAACCGATGCAATTGATGACTGATCATGTTGTGAATGGTAAAGTTATGTTGTGTTTGTTTTAATTTGAACCAAATAATTAGTGTATCAATTTTCTCATAGTAATTTTTTTTGACTTTAACCATCCTTATTAATGTTACAAGTTTATAGACTTGATCGGCACTTTTGGCTAATCTTGAACAATATGTCCAGAGATTTTCTAATTTGTGAAGTTTTTTCTTTGTATTTTTATGTTTACAAATTATAAAGACTGTTCAAATATTATTAATATTTTGTGTTAGAACAAAGAATCAACAATTAATGTTATATTACTTTTGGTGCTACAATTTGATGATATTTATATAAATTTTCTTATATAAAGAATGCTCAATATTTTCAATTAATAATGTTTCTCTAATATTTAATTTGATAATAGTAACCAAATAATTAACAATAAAAATTTGTTTATATATTTTATACAAACCATTGAAAGGTGCTTAATATTATGAATTATGTAAAAAGTTATGAAAAATGTTTGACAATGTTTTCACAAACTTGTAGTTAACAGAATATAGTTATGAAATTATAAAAATGTGATTAAAAAGTTTTACTTACAAAACTAGAAAAACATAGCAAACTATATATCAATATGAATGCATAAAACGTAGCTAAAAAGTATTGTTATGTTTTGTTTTCATTGTATATCATTTGTTGCGAATTTTTCCCACCATTATTGACTTATACTAGATATTTAGCTACATATTTATAGTGTTTTAGGTAAAAAAAATTTTATAGCTAGTAGTGTTTGTCTACGATTCTAGAAACGTCGCTTATAGTTTTTTTAATAAGAAATTAACGATGTTTCTTGTGATGAAATGGAAACGTGACAAATAGTTATGCATTATTTTTTTGAAAAATTGACTATGTTTCTTTTCGTTGCCCATAGTCTTGATTGTTGTAGTTAGTAGAGCATAGGGAGTGCATATAAGCCAATAGTGATTTAATCAAACAATTATAAATCAATATCATCTTTTCTTTTTACTCTTTTTTATTTATTATAGTGATTACTTTGTAATAATCGTAGAGTGTTGACCTATCAAACAATTACATAGTTGTAAGCTAATGTGCTGGTGATGAGGATTCTACATTAGATGAGTAACTTTACTAGAAGAGATAAGGTCAAAAATGTATTGGTAAGAAAAAAAGTTAAAGGTGGCCAGTGTTAATGATAAATTAGCAGTGATGAGGTTGAAGTGGTTTGCACATGTTAAAAGAAGACACCCTAAAGCTTCAATGGGAAGATGTAAGAAAATAGTATTTAGAGATTGTAAGAGGAAAAAAGGAAGGCCTAAAAAGAACTAGGATGAAGTGATCAACAATGATATAGTTTGACTAGAATTTATCGAGGACATGGCTTACAATATAAAACTTTGGCATACTAGGATATAGATAAATGATCTCACATAGAGAGGTCTTTTTCGTGCTCTTAAGACTTTTAAACATTTTCATTCAGGTCTTTCGTTTTATACTTAGACTTAATATTTTGATTACGTAATACTTCTCTCCTAGTTATTTAGCTTAATTAGTTTTGAAATTAGTCTAATTACTTCCTTATAATGGCTAGTTTAATTAATTGTTGTAGTTGTATTTTTTCTAGTTTATGTATTTATTTTCTTATTTTATCTTGTTTCTTATTTTCTTATTTTATCTTGTTTTGTTAATCTTTACCATGTTATATATGTATTGTTTTATGTATTTATATATTTTTTATTTATACATGTTTATCTTTATTTTGCATTACATATGGGTCTATTAGAAACAACCTCTTTATCAAGTAAGGATAAGGTTGTGTACTAATGGGCCTCTCCAGACCTTGTATTTTAGTGAAACTTTCATGAGGTGTTGTTGTTTTTGTTTTTGTTGTTACTTTCTAATAATTATATGTCAATTTACCATAATGATTTGTTAACTTATAAATAAGTCAAGAATTGAACACATATAGTTTACCTCATCTCATATGCTATATAGGAATTGACAAGTACAAAAGTCCAAAGTAACTTGGGTAGGTGAAAACTACTCTATCCTTTAATCATATTGCACCATGACCAAAACCTTGACAAAAGAATCATCCTTTAGACTGATGACATTCGAGATTAAGGCATTGATCTTAATGGGATTGAATGCGAGTGCTTAAAGATAATTAGCTATCAATAGGAGACTAATGAAGATGGTCTATTAGAGGAATGAAGATATAGTGCCTTTCTTTATAATACTATGTAACATCCCATCACCGATGGGAAGGGTAAAATAGTAATTTGTGACAGGTTATAAGTGTGTATATGGATCTCAACACGAGCATGCATGTTATGGCCTCTATATATATATGAATGGCAATTTTTGTATATGCACATAACGGTACATGCATTCATGACATTTCCCGACATATGTGTTTATAATTGTGTTTATTGTAAAAAATATGATATTGTGCTTCAAAATTTAATTAGAGTGAATTTTTGTGCGTTTTACATTTTTAGGGAATTTTAGAAATTTTTAGGAAAAATTTTTGGACCGAAAAAATTGCCAAGTGGTGGACTGATTGGTTTCCGATATTGGAAATGACAGTCCAATGGCACTAGAAATTTAGACAAATGATGGTAGGATTTATTAATGTAAGCCATTGGAATTTTAGGGAAAAGTTTGACTAGAAATTGAATTGTTTTTGGAAAGAAATTAAGTGAGGGCTTGAGAGTGTGACATGTGGCAAGTGACAAATTAAGTGAGGGCTTGAGAGTGTGACATGTGGCAAGTGACACATGTCACTTGCCTAACATGCCACCATGTCATCAACCTATATAAATATCAACCTTCCTTAGTCATTCACGATGTTGTTTAAATTGAAGACAAAAACATCCATTTTTCTTCTTCTCTCATCCGTAGCTTGCTTTTTCTCTTCTTCTTCTTCTTTCTTCTTTGTTGTTCCAAGCTCCACCATATAAGAAGCTCTCCTTTGTTACTTGCTTTCTCT
>JANSVA010054079.1:0-12807 GCA_025504915.1 Erythroxylum reticulatum | reverse complement strand
TTTATCTAATTCTAATTATGAATTAGAATTAGAATTTATAATCATTGTCAACATATTTGAGAACCTAATGAGTCTCATATAAAGAATAAGTTTAAGAGAGCAAAGTTATTTTAATCAAATTAGACTTGATTGTAACGTTTGAGAAACTTTATAAAGAATAGGTATTTATTAAATATGAGATATTTAATAAATACATATTCTTTATGTGAGACCCATTAGGTTTCCAAATATGTTGCAATAATTATAAATTATAATTATAATTCATAATTAGAATTAAATAAATTAAAATTAAGAATAGGTTTAAGAGAGCAAAATTATTTTAATCAAGTTGGACTTGATTGTAAAGTTTGAGAAACTTTATGATTAAATACGAGATGTTTAATAACTAAGGATCAATATAAGATATTGGACCTAATTTGGGCATAATTGGTATTTAATTAGAATTATTTTTCTTCAATTAGAATTTTATTTCAATTAAATTACTAAAATATCTTAAACCTATTATAAATAGGTTTAAGCTCTAATGGAGCTAGCACTTCTTACTTAACCTTGTCTGTAAGAGTTAACAGATTTCTCTCAACTCATTCTTTGGATGTTGTTAGAGATCGGACACTTCTATAACTACGGTGGTTGAGATAGATCGATTTCAGAAATGGTTCGAGGGATACAACAAGAAAAGGATCAAACTTTAGAATAAAATACAAATTTAGATTCATGCTTTATCATGTTTATGTGTTAAACATTTTGTACAATTAAAAAAATCTTGGTTTTCACAAAACCAAAGTTTATGAAAAAGTTTTGTATTTATTCTACTGCAGCTAGGATCAGATCCTAACTCGGTTTTCCAATAAATGGACCTTAAGGTTTTTTTATGAAAGTTTAATTTAGATCTAAACATTTCAAAACGTTCAAATTAAATTCTAACATTTGTTAATTGTTTAAAAAATGCTTACTTTAACATAAATCAAATTAATCTATTAAAATTTTAACTGGGATTTTTATTTTTTAAAACTCCGGTGCCACAAAGACATTAAACCTAGCATATAGAGCACATCAAAATGTTTAGGGAAATGGATGATTACAAGGCCGATTATCACTAGTCCCCACTTACAACATTCTTTAGGTAGGTTATTACTCTAGTTTGATAAGCTTGCTTTCATTTCATAAATCACATTCTCATTTCCTTGCCTTTGCATTCCCTTATACAATTAATTGCAGTGTATGACTTTATTTGGTGATTAAAATTCTAAGAAGTCAGCCTCCATTTGGAACTATATAATGTTACAGGGATCTATTAATCCAATGCCAATGTATCGTGGTTCTCTTAATTTTCTGGGGAAAACCACGCTTATGTAGTAAAATTTTTAGCTGCCATCAAATTATACGCAACACCAAAATGAAAAATATATAATAGGTGTTTAGGAAACTACTTTTGTCATCTTCATATTTTTGTTCTAGTTTATTGCAACTGCTCTTTAAGAATGATATGTAACATGGATAGAATTAACTATGAAATGGTTATTTTATATAATCGAAAGGCGAAATGATTATGGTTTTTAAGCTTCCCTACTTTTTTATATATCTAGGGATAAGTGTTTATGAAGGATGACAATGGAAATGTTATTGTTAAGAATGTTGATGAGGGAAAAGGCAGCCAAAAGGTGATTATTTTGTGTATCATTATAGCCATTTTACTGGTCTTTATGGTGGGAAACTATTTCTCTATAAATATGCCTAGAAGACACTTCCGAAAGTCAAGAAGAATCCTATATCAAAAAAGAAAATGAAGAAGGAGGGGCTTAGATAATATATAACAAAACTTTTATGGAGCGTGATTTCTTTTTGCCTTTCTTCTTCTATCTATGTTACGCTATTACTAAAGTTGTCTCATCCTGTTATTTTCTTTGAGCAGGGCTAATGTCTATCAAAAAAATTCATGAATCTCTCTCTTTATTCTGTTTTTTATATTCCTTTCTTCTTAGTATTTACTGCAATGGGTTTTCATATCATGTTTTAGATTCTAAACATATCTAACTTTGATTAGGACAGGGAAGTAACTTGATGTTTATACTCTTTGTATCTAAATTTTGTTTAAGTGGTAGACCTTTACCTAGTTTGTTTTCCTAGTGAAATAAACAATTTTTAAAAACAGAGGTCTTCTATTACCATAGAGGCTTCATCTTAGTGATTTTAATGTCTATATGGTTTAGGGCCTACAAAAAATGTAAAAATAAAAATTCAGGTTAGTAAATTGTATCAAAGTAATTTCATTTATGATAAAGTAGGGATTTTTTAAACATTTATCAAACATTAGGGTTTAATTTGAATGTTTTGAAACATTTATGTTCAAGTTAAAATTTGATTAAAAAAACTTTAAGGTCTATTTCACCCTTTTAATTATTTATAAACTATAAAGGAGGTTGATGTCCTTTGTCTTATAAATTATTTATGAACTTTATTTAAATAAGGAAATATATTGAATTGAAAATGAATGGTTATAAGCAAAATAAGTTGTGCTAACTGTAGTTTAAGCTAGCAATTTTGCATTTTAAAGGAATGATTTATAGAACAATCTCAGGGATTTAAGAATAAATATTAATCTACCTTAGGTGTTTGTGGAGACTTTCACTCCATACTAAATAGGGCAGAAGCTTAAGGAAGGTGTTGTCTTAAAAATTTCACTGAAGATTTCTTAAATTATGTTAATCATTTGGGTGTTACATAGCTTAAATTAAAGGGGAATTTCTTTACATGGAGTAACAAACAAGGATATGATTGGTTAGTTAGAAAGAAACTTGATAGGGCAATTGTTAATCCCTACTAGTTATCGAAATTCCCTGATAGTATAGTTGAGTTCATGGTTCCCTCGTTTTCTGACCATACTCTCATAAGAATGTCAGGTTTTTAAACCTATAAAATGAGGCATTTACCATTCAGGTTTGACAACTTCTAGGCTCAACAGAGAGGCTTCCTGGAGGCTTTTACAAAGGTGGTTAAGAAGACAGTATCTGGTTTAAAACAATTTTTTTGTATGTAAAAACTAAAAACTATTAAGGAGGAGCTCAAGCTTTTTTAACAAATTTATGGGAACCAATACTCAAAATGTGGTGGATGAGGTTAGAGTAAAATTGTCTGAAGTTCAGAATTTATTGATTTCTAATCCAGATAGTGCAAATCTATTAGCAAAGGAGAAAGGTTTGTCGGATAATTTTATACAATTTGTTCATAACCATTATTCTCTTCTTAAGTAGAGATCTAGGATTTCGTAGCTCAAAGATGGAGATCAATGCACTAAATCCTTTTTCAACCCTGTTTTGGCTAAGAAGAATAGGAACAAGATATGCTCTATTGTTTTTAATGATTCTATCTTGCAAGATCATAATTCTATCCTTATGGAAGCCTCTAATTTCTTTTCCAAGCTGATTAGTACTACTAAAGCTTCTTATTCTTCTCTTTCTCTATTAAACAGCTTTATCTCCAAAAAAATTCCAGAAGAGATTGCATCCTCTTTGATTGCTTCAATTGAAGGTAAGGAAATTGTGCTACATTCATACTGGGTAGGTTGAAAGCTCCAAGAACTGATGACTTGAATGATTTTTCTATCAGAAATCATAGGATGGGATTGGTGAAACCATCCTTTATGCAATTCATGAATTCTTCAAATTTTGTAAGCTTTTAAAGGAGATAAATAAAAAATTCATTTTCTTAATTCCTAATCTTGATTCTTTAAGGAATTATATACATATCTATTATACCAATTTATAAAATCATCTCTAAATTGATTGCCTTGAGATTGAAGAAGGTTGTTAACACTCTCGTTAGTGACGATCAATGTGTTTTCATTAAAGATAGAGAAATTGGAAACCATTGAATGATGTTTTCATTGAATGATGTTTTTATTTCTATTAATAATGAGAGAGTTGTGAAAAAATTTGGTGTTCCTATCCCCTTCTCTGAGCCATTTAATACGGGAAGATTGTTTGAAGAAAGATTCCTGATCATTTAGAGCTTTAATTAAGTCATTAATGGCTTCAGACTCCTTAGCCATCAAAAGGAAAGACTTGGGAAATTTTCTCATTTGATCTTGAATGTTTTTTAGAATAACTTGACAACTCTCAAGTCTGTCATTCACATCACCTACCTGGTCAAAATTAATAGTCTTACGGGCTTTTTTGACCAACTTAAGCTTAGGCACTACACAGAATATAGGAGTACCCAGAACTTGAAGGGACCAAGCATCCTCCACTATCTGAAGCTATAAGAACTGGGAAACCTAGAGCTCTACGGCAAATTAATGAGAGTTCTATCTAGCTTCCTAGCAATAAAGAGAGAGCCACATTGCTTGTTGTTCCAAGTAAAACTTGGACTACTAGAATTTAGATCAAATAAATCATAATCCTCCACACATTTCCTAAAGTCACTCATCCCATTCATAGTCGAAGGACTCAAGGGTTCTGCCTCATGAGAGAACACAATCGGATTGAAGTCTCCCACTATAATCCAAGGTTGATTACCAACAATTAAGTTAATATTTGACAAATCAGACTATAGATTCTTCCTATAATTGAGATTATTTGACTCATAAAAACAAGTCACAAAGAACAAAGAAGAACAATTTATGGGAGTCACCTCTAGGTGAATCAATTGATTATTAGAGCTAAGTATAGAACATAAGAAGCGATCTAGGTTCCAAGATAAAACTATCCTTGCATTTAATGCATGATCTACATTGTTGTAATAAGGCCATATAGGAAATATCGAGGAGCAAACATTATTCAGAAAAGAAGGAGACCTTATTCTAGATTCAGTCAAAAAAAGAAAGGAGAGAAATAGTCTCTTAAGATAAGCTTTCACAGCTAATTTTTTTTAGTGTTATTAAGCCCCCTAACATTCCAAAAAAATAAATCTATAGAACATACAAAACCATAAAAGACTTCTACTTTTGTTCCCTCCTAGATTTCCTACTTGTTTTCACAGTGAAATCCCCCTTTACCCCTCCTTCAAGACCAGGGCTACTAGGATCGAATTCAAAAATAGGAGAGGGAGGAATTGTACCTACTTGGTTCACAACAGGAAAGTTTGGATCCTCGAGGTCTCCACTCGATTCACCTTTCTTTTGTTGATCCCTGCTTAATTATCTAGGGCTGCTTGAGGTACTAGCTTCCTTATCACCTTGTATTTCCATCTCTGCCTCATAGTCCATCTGTTGAGATCCTTGGACCATTCTTTGCTCAATTGGAATCTCAGGAATTGTTATCTCCTTATGACTTTGAATTGTCTTCTCTAAGGTTGAATCCTGCTCCTTCCTTTGTTGATTTGTACTTTTTGTTATTGTCTCCTTCTCTTTCTCCAACTCTTGTTGCAATCCTGTCTCACACAGCCTCCCTGTAGGTGCCCATTCCTTCTTCTGTGCTTGTTGCTCTGGGTTCCATTTGTATTCAATCTTAATTTCCTTAAAGTTTATATTCCCTTCTTCCTTGTAAGTGGCTAGTTGGAAAGAGGAAGGCCAACTCCTCTATAATTCTAACTCCAAACACATTCTTGCATACACTCTTCTGGACATCCTAGCAGTTTGAGTATCCATGAGTAAAGGTTTTCCTACAACACTTACTATTCGTCCCAACCCTTCTATGTTCCAATATTTTAAGGGTATATTATAAAATCCTGCCCACGCCGGAGCTAACTTAACTTCTTCTTACTCTCCACCATTCATACACCATTATCTCAAAAATAAGGTTTACCTTGGATATGCCAAGGCCCCTTTTTCAGAACCATATTCAGTCCTATCTCTGAGTCGAACCTAAACAGGAAATTATTAGAGCTCGTTATTAAAGTTTCCTTAAGCCCATACTCTGCCCAAGACTTTGTTAGTGCTCTATGAACCATGGGAAAAGCAAGTCGCTTATTGATGAAGAAACCTATCAGAGTTTGTCTGAATAGCGCCGCTCCCTTCTTCGCTAACTCTAGAGGTGGTATGACGTAGATTTAGTCCTCTTTGACCTCCAGAGGATAGTAGGTCAGAGCTTTATCTTTCGAGAAATCCTCTATTCCTTCTGAGACTACGGACTTCCATGTTCTAATTTTTTTCGAAGTTTTTACCTCCAGGGGGTATAAGGATGTTTCTAGTACCAAGTTCTTTTGAACTAAAGGGGTTTTTGTCTCTGAGGTGTTATGGGTTCGATTAATGAAGGGGGCGATTTAGGAGATGGAGCATTTGTCGGGGGGAGGTCTGTGCTATTCAGGTCTATGTTTTGGTTTCAATTAGGGTTAAAGAAAGAGGTCTTATTGTGGGAGCTAGGTGAATGGACAGAAGATGGGTCAAGAGGGTTAAGAGGGGTACGGGTTAGGGTAGGAGAAGAAGAGGAAGCCAAGGAGGGAGGGCAAAACTCATTTGTTCTCTCTGAAGTTATGGGTGTCTCAGCTCGCCACTCTCTCGCTCTCGCTCTCGTTACCGAATAAAAAAATATCATTTTTGCTTATCAACAAATAACATAATTTCAATGTAAATTCAATTCATATAAATTTTAAATTTTAAATTAAAATTCATAAATTGCTAAAACATAAACTTATACTAGCAATATTCACTTGTAATATATCATTCAAATAAAACTCAACGTAAATTTTCATTTCATAATAAAATAAAAAATCATTTGCATAAAATCAATTTAAAGTACACTCACGAATTGCTAGTTTCCTTTTCACCACTTTGAAATCCTTCAGCTGGCTTTGTTTTTTGATCCAAAAACTTATACAAATACATTCAACACTTTAATACATTTTCCAACTAAATACACCATAAACCATTTCAACTTCATTACTTTCTACATAGACTCCATATGCTAATTAATTTTTAAATAATGACATAACACTTCAGTTAATAATTCCAATGACACAAATACACTTAATGATCATCCTTAATCACATTCACATGGTCATTACATCATAACCATACTTTTATATCAAAATCCCCCTTAAGGATAAACTTAGCATATTTTACATAAAACTTTTCCAATTCAATTCCATTTGATTTCTAGCACTTAAAACCAATCCATATTCACTTCCATGATATCTTAATACACACATATAAGCCATAAAATTTTATTAACAAATTTTTACATAATCATGCACTCTTGGTCATATTTCAACCAAAATCAATTCCAAATCAATTCTTTTTCATTTCTTTACTTCATTAGCATCAAAATCATGCTATGAAATTATAAAACATCAAAATAGAATTTTAGATTATATCACATTAAAAACCCTAGCCATGACCGAAATTTCATCTAATCTTTTTCATGACCTTTTTCTTACATTCTTTTATCATTAAACTAACTTCCTAATGTCATTCATTAATCTTAAAGCATCCAATGGCAAAATAAAACACTTTAGGCAGTGGATCATACTTTTGACCAAGTTTGACCAAGGCTCCACACACTAGTTTTCTTGATTTTCTTCTCCTAGTCACTTCCAATGCAATAAAACCTTGATATCACATTGTAAGGGGGCAATTCGCACCATCAAAACTAAATCTAAAATATAACACAACAAATCCAATTTTTTAACAAAACTAGTAAACTTACTAACCCAATTTCTTCTTCCTCTTCATTTGGATGGCTATGGGATCTTGTTGGAAGTTTGATTGGAGTTAGAAATGCATGAAAAACTACTTGGATCAATTCTCTATGGCCTAGCCAAACCTCTCTCTTCTCCTTTTTCTTTTCTTCTCTTTTTTTCTCTCTTTTTCTTCCTTTTTCCATCAATGGCTGGGCACACCCTTTTAAAGAGATGAAAATTTTTCTTAATCACACTTTCTGCCCACCATTTCCAATAATAACATCTCATAATTACACCTTTACTAAAACTTCTCATATTTATACTTTAACCCATATCACTTGTCACCATTTAACTGGTTACTTTCCAAACCAATTAATTCATGGTTATCTCGTGAAAATATTCCCATGTATGCACACATGGAATTTGGATGAATTTGATTTGACAAAAAGACCATTCTGACCTTCTTTTAATTTAATGCAATTTGTACCCAAATAACTTCCAAAAATATTCTATTGTCACCCTAACTTTAAATTGACCATTAAATACTCTAATTGGGCATAAAACATTTGAATTGGGTGCTTGAAAAAATTTAAACGGGAGAAAAATCACTAATTCTCATAATTTTTCAATAAAGGGTATTTTAGTCCAATAATTCCAAATCTCTTGAAATCCATCCAAATGGACTTATTTTTAATCTGGTACAATCTTTTTTTAGCCTCAATAATCTTTTCCGATAATTTCTGATTATTAGGGTCAGCTCATCAAAAATTTGCTGTTGACGGACACTATTCACTGAAAACACTATTCATCTGGTATTTTTTTATTTACTCAAAACTTTCCTCCTACGGTACTAAGTTTAGGGTTTCACATATATAAACACCTTTAAATATCAAAATGGCCATTTTACCCTTTACTAAATTAAACAGATAAACATCTCTAAATAAATTTGAAAAATATGCTATATAATACTAAACCTCAAATTGACCTTAATATACTCTAATTAAACTAAAACCCTTCAACTGCATGCTTAGAACAATTTAATTGGGCACATTATCCCTAAAATCCTTTTTTTCAATACGAGTCTTTTTATCCTAAAATTTTCAGTTTACCCGAATTCTACTAAAAAAATCCCTGTTTTGACCCGTTTCAGTTCCTAAGGATGCTAATCCTAATTTAGAGCTTTTCATCATACTTCAAAATTGTTCGGTAACTTTTTTGGTTGCCCAAAAAAATCTTTGGAATGAATCTATAAATTATCGAATGTCATCGAAATCGTCTGGATTTCATTCAAAAGTGTCCCCTAAATCTCCAACGCACATTTCTGACTTTTAAAGCTCATTCGGACTCAATTTATAGCTTTTTAGAGTTTTCTGAAATTTTCTAATAAATTTTCAATCGAATCCAAAACCATCTCTAGTATATCCATGATCTTCGTTATAAAATCAATAATACATTTAAATGCTTAAATTACTCTAGTATACCATAAATAAAACATACTCTATAAAATGCATGTACAACATATTACACAGTACAATAATCGAAATAGTATATTAAATTATCAATATTAAAAATATCGCAAGTGCATAGCATAGTTGTAGCTAGCATAGGCAAGTATAGGTCGATTTCACGAAGACTGTAAGTATTAATAATTACCTTTTTCTATTATTTAATGTATAAATTAGATTGTGAATTTTAATTAAAAATTAAAATAAACAAATAAGTTAAGAATTAAAACAATAAATGAATGCAGCATAAGGAAAATACTAAGAAGAATCAATATCAAATAATAGTGTTTAAGTAATGAATCCCTATAAGAATCCTTAGGTATTTACCTTTTATCGTACAATTATATTATTGATTATTAGACCATAGAAATTCCTATCTTATATTAGTATCTTTCTCAAAACTATTAACAACTAATCCATCAGTTGAATAATAGAAATCTTTCTAGTTAAAAACCCTAGGATTGAATTATCGATTTGTGAATTCTGCTATTAGGTTTGACCATAATCTAGAGGATTTATGTCAATCTATCTCTAGGTTTGCATGCAACTCCTTCCAATTATGGTTTATCTATTCATACAAGACGATTTCTCTATCCCATTCATATGAAATCAAATTATGCACTAATATTTCAAATATATTAGAACAAAAGTAAAAACACATAATTAAATTGCAGTAAATCAATCAATAAATTTGCATTAAATAAAAGATCAAACCATATTGTTATCGTCACTTAGGGTTCAACATACCTAGACACTAAACAAGCTTGTTTCCTATCTATATAAATCGAAATCAATAACAAATATATAGAAGAATAACTAGAATATAAAGAAATCATAATTCTAAATCTCCCTTTTTCTTCTAATGAATCTTCTTGCAAGTTTGGATTGGATGAAGCTCTCTATAGGATCTCTTGATGTTATCTTTGTGTTTTCCTCGTCCCTTGATCAGAACTGTCAGCTTTCTATGTTAATTACAACTTAAAATCACTTAGATCCTCGACTCTATTTGTTTTGCCTCCACTCATGTCCTTTTATAGTAAAAACTAAGGTTTCTAGGTTATACATCGTCAATACAGGCATGTGAGTGACCGTACATCTCCAAAAACACTTGAATTTGTGATTTCACATGAGAACAAAGACTGACATAGGTAACATATACAATTGTGTATATCAATATACACAGGCTTGTAACTCTATATGATCAGAACCAAATTCTTCAATCTCCATATGTTTACAAAGACTAACATAATCATTTTACAAGGTCGTGTAGGTCCAAGTCACTTCAAATCTTTGTTCCATGCCATGATTTCATCTAAATTCCTCTCCTCTTGGTCTAAAAAGGCAATTATTACTTAAAAATGCACTTGAAGTGAATTTAGCACCAAAAATACTATAAAAATAGTGATTATCAAGCAAAACACATTAAATATGGGTGTATAATTATATTCAAATAAGCATTTATCAAACATCTCCAAATTTAAGTTTTTGCTTGACCTCAAGCAAATCATAATCTAAAATATTAATCTTACAAACATCTATTCCTTGTTAACCTTAACATGTCCATCCACACTCTAAATTATGATTTCATATCAATCACATTAATGTACAATGGGAATCAAGTTGTCCTAAAACTAACCTTCATAAGTTAATATTAATAGTAATCACATTGACAAGATTTTTGAAATCAAAAGTACCAATCTTTACATCCTTGCCAAGGTTTAACTCAATGCACTCAAGTGTTTAGGGTGACAAGTATAAGAACAAAGTGGCTGAAGGTCAATAAAAGCTTTCTAAAATGCATAAAGAGAGAGGCAAAGATTATGGCGGAAGTGAAGGGAAAATATTTATAAACTTGTCAACAACTTCGATTAATGGTAACATGGATGGTTATGATTTAGAGAACTTTTCACTTCCATGACATATGACAATTTCTTGCCTCTATTAAAATAATATGTGAAGATTAAAGGTGCAACAAAGGATGACATATCGAAAGCTTACCTTCATAAATAATCACTACATATCGAAAGGTTATCTTCATAAATAATCACTTGCATGTTTGTAGGCTGTCAAAGATTGAAAGATGACTTTTTTTGTACAACTCACTTTTCACAAAAACCCCTTCATATAACCCTTTAAGTGAACAATTTCATGTCCTTGTTTGCTCAAAGTCTACTCATCTCCCTCAAGGTTTGTTACTTCCTATAAGGCCTGAAAAGTTTCACTTGCTAGATTTGTAACTAAAACTTGAGGGCTATTAATACATATAGAAATACAATCCACTCACATGGAGTTCATAGGCTTGTACTTTATATTGATAAGCCCGTTAGGAATATTTAATGATGATCAACTTAGGTTGAGCATGTTGGTTTATACCCTACAACTAATAGCTTTAGTTATATTTTAGTGATAAAAATATTTAAAGGCATTCTTTATCTTGTATGTGTTTAGATATATATGATAGAGTCCATAGGATAATTATACATCGCAAATGAAATTATAATGAGGATATGATTATGAGATTTATATTACATTTATGCATTATTCATAAATTGTTCCTAGTCATTGTTCTATTAAGACTAGACATTAATATAACATAAAAAAAACTAGCACAAGTTACGTTTTTCCTTATGAAGGAAGTAGTCGATCTCATAAGCTAAAGTATGGAGATAAATAAACAAATATGTGGGTGCTTGTTAGAGAATAAGTTTATTGAACTGACTCAACATGAGAAATCTACTTGGAATATTACTTATATAAATATGGAAATTCTCATTGTGATGATGGTATTAGTGATCTTTTAATTTTAGATCTCCAAAGTTATCTTGTATAAGGATTATCATATTTTGATACTACTTATAACCTGTTTAATCATAGGTCATTCAGTCGATAGTCATTAGATGTAACATGAACTATATGGAATAATTATGTGATCAAGATAAGATTCATCAGCCTAAAGTAATTAGGGAGAATGTTCCATTGTTATCAATTAGTATTGATTTGGGAAATTCTTGACTAAGGTAGAATGACGCTTTCTAAATAGTTTACAAATATCATTAATTGAATTAATAGCTAATGGTAAATAACTAATATGGTTGAACTAAAAAAGAGTAGATGTTAATTCATGCTCTGTCTAATTGAAACATTGTTTGATGAAAGGATTTAATTATACAGAAAAATTATCCACAAAAAAGTTAATCAAAATTATTTTAACATTCCTAAATATTTGGGTAATCATAATGCATTACTAAATGTCAATCTTAATCTATGATTGTAAATTAATTGAATAATTGAAGATAAATTAAAAAACTTTATTTATCTAATTCTAATTATGAATTATAATTATAATTTATAATTATTGTCAACATATTTAGGAACCTAACGAGTCTCACATAAAGAACCGTTTGAAAAGAGCAAAGATATTTTAGAAGTTAGATTTGATTGTAAAGTTTGAAAAATTTTACAATTAAATATAAAATATTTAATAAACAAGAATCAATATAACATATTAAATGTTATTTGAATATAATTAGTATTTAATTCGAATTTACATAATGCTGCCCTAATATTGCATCTTTATGGCGAATCACTTAATGGCTCATGATATTCTCATGACAGGATAGGTCATCAAAGTAACAGTGAATACCTATGGAGGAAGGGGCGACGGCTTTATATAAGTCAACAGAGCATCTGCGATCTTCTCGCCTCTCTCTTGCAAAACTAAATCATCATATCGGTTGGTGAACCATCA
>JANSVA010054050.1:0-12809 GCA_025504915.1 Erythroxylum reticulatum | reverse complement strand
CATTAAGTGTGCATGTGCTTCATTAAAAAAGTCATGTGCATGTTTTATTTTAAGGAACCAAGCTTGTGGGCCTAGTTCAAAAGCCCAATTTGCCCTTCTTAAGTTAGTCTTCTATTTTTGTGGTTTCCTTATCCTATTTAGACTAGGACTAGTCAATTTTAATTAGTCTTGAAGCCCAAATCGTTGTGGGATTTGTTGTTAGGCAGATTTCAAAAAGGCCTTTTTGATATTTTGGGCTTTCTTTAGGATTTTTTTTAGGTTATCTTTGTTAGGGTTTGTATTTCAAAAGTGTATTTAAACCCTTGCTTTAAGCATGAACACGAAATTTTAGACATGAATAGAATTAGAAAGCATTCTAGAAGAGAAAATTTAGATTCTTACTTGTTTTACCTTAAGGATTGATTCAACTTATCAAGTAAGTTCTAACTTGTGGTGTTAATTCAATTCCTACAATCTTTATACTTTTTGTTACCAATTCCTTGCTATTTTGCGGGTGAAGGGTCTTATTAGATTGATTGAATTTAGGTTTGGGAAGAATCATTGAAACGGAGGTGATCTAGACATTGATTCTAGGTTGTTGTCGTATCATATTTTGTGAAAATTAACCCAAATAGGTATTGTCTTGATTTCAGTTATGTCAAGCTTAAATCGCAAGTCCCATTTCCTTCAAAAAATTAGCTTACCTTGTATATTCCAAGGTCCCATGTCCTTCAAAAAGTTGGCAGCCTCAGGAACGAGATTGATTTGATGTTTAATTCCTCACAAAAGAGGTTTACCTTGACGTAGATCATCGGGAAAGACATCGCTATATTCCTGCAAAACATCAATCACAACTCTAGGGAAAGTAGGGTCAAGATCGTTAGTTAAAAAATAAGCCTCTTTGTACAAAAGTACAACATTGGCATTTTTGTCATCAATGCTCTCTTAACATCCCTCACTTTTGCACAGAAATTCACTTTTCTCTCTTCTTTTTTCTCATTAGCTGAATTATCTTCATTCTTTTTCTCTTTAGATTTGCCTTCGATTTCTCTCTCACTCTCCTTTTTCTCTTTCTTTCTCATTTTCTTTTCTTTTTTGCTCATCCTCTTTTTGTGCAAATTCATCATAGGATTTTTCAAGTTGCATTTGGTCTTCAAAATTTTGTTTTGGTGTCAAAGGTAAAGTGTATAACTTTTGCCCTTTTTCTCCACTACACACCTATTCAAATACCCATCATGCATTACTCTCCTATCCCATTGCCATGGTCTACCCAACAACATATGACTAGCTTGCATTGGAACCACATCACATGTAACTTCATCACTATATTTCCCAATTGTAAATGGCACCATCCACCATTGTGCCTTTTGCTAACTTTGTGTTAACCCTTTATGTACTTCAATGATTTGTGTGTTGATTTTAGATTATAACTCAGACAAGAAATCACGTGATTTCATAAGCATACAAGATCCTACGCATGTCACTAAGAAAGGTAGGATGATACCTTAACTTAAAATGTAGTGAAATAATTCCTTGTATGCTTGATGTTTTGCCTCCCTTATGGAGATCCACTATGGCTAGTCCTTCTTCTACAACTCATCGTGGTTAGAATGGATGGAGTAGACCAATCTCGTCACAATGTACTAAGGTTGGAAGAGTTGCTAACTTGTGAAAGTAGGAATCCTTATGGTTCACCCACAATGCTCTTAATAAGCTTAATAACTATTTTATGGGAGAGTGCTTCAACGTATGAAGATTTGAAAGAAGGTAGTGTTTTTAGCTCAAAGATGGGGAGAAGAGTGTAGTATTACGCCAAAGAAAAAAAACTCTCTCTAATCAAAGGAACTACGAAATTCCTTTTTATAGGCCACCAAAAGGTGCCTTTGAAGTGTCATGACTCTTCCAAGAGTTATGTCTCTTGGGAAAATATCGACTCTTCCAAGAGTTATGTCTCTTGGGAAAATATCATGACTCTTCCAAGAGTTATATCTCTTGGAAAAACATCATGAATCTTGGCCTAGGGACACATCCTTTGGCAAAAAGTCATGACTCTTCCAAGTGTTATCTCTGTTGGTGAAACATCATACTTTTGGCCAATGGACACATCATTTGGCAAAGAGTCATGTATCTTCACCTAAAATCATGATGATACACTCATGACCATTCATTCTTGTACATAAACCCCTTTTCACTGAATGGTCACAAACATTGGCTGAAACAACACATCCTTTCATCCAGAGTACACATACCTTAATGAAAGGGTGTCATGTATGTTCATTCTAAGGCAAAGTATATGAAGAATCTTCCTTATTGGCCGAATTCAACCCTTGAGTTGAATTCATCCTTTCTTGGTCAAATTCATGTATCCATATGGAGACAACGAACTTGCACTCTAGGTGTGTGCATGCATGGGAAGATGCATTATGACGTGCTATAGCTCATGGTACAGCCTAGTGTCCATTGTGCACTCAAGCATGCTAGATTCCTTCATCTAGCACCACCAATTTCGCTCATTAAGCTTTAGGTTTCAACTCCAACTCATGCTCCTTAATTAGCTCTTCTAGCTTAACTAGGGTAAACACATTTATAGCTAGGTTCAATTCCCTAGAACCATAGATGAGTTAGGGTAATCTCAATTGAGTGAAATTGAGCTTTCCCCCAATATTCTAGTCATTAACTAGTTTTAATGAGCTCTATGAGCTCACCTTAAACTATCTTTAGACACTTAAGCTAAAGGAAAGTCATGTCAAGCTACTTATAGCTTACATGAGCTCCCTTGAGCAGGTTAGCTCCTTACATGAGACCCAAGCACTTTCAAATAAATCTTGGTGTGTCAAATGGAAGCTCCCACTCTCATAAATATATATTTAAAAAAATATGCTCCCACTCAAACAAAACATACCCAACAAGTGAACAAAGCTGAAAACAAATAATAGTTGAAGCATATAATTTTAAGTTATAGGTGTGACCTTAGGCCTGTAAACAAATCTCTTTATATTGTGGCTGTTAGACCCATAATGAAAGATTGTCACTCTTTTGACATTTGAACAAATCAAGTTATGCCTCTTAAACCCCAAGACATTTCGATACACATGTTTAATCACATTCAGTCTCCTTTGTGATAACTCATAAAACTCATGAATGTATTAAACCTCAAGTTCACTTGGTTTCTTTCTCATATCACACTCAATCTTTCATATTGTACA
This sequence comes from Erythroxylum reticulatum, assembly GCA_025504915.1. NCBI lineage: Eukaryota > Viridiplantae > Streptophyta > Magnoliopsida > Malpighiales > Erythroxylaceae > Erythroxylum > Erythroxylum reticulatum. The sequence goes on along the minus strand of JANSVA010054050.1, from coordinate 9,624 downwards.
AAACAATATGTGGCACCAAGATTGAATAATGTGATTGTGTATCATTATAGTGTGTAACATATGCTATCAAAGTTATGCAACTCATGCAATTATACTTATGCAGGTAACTTATGCATTCTTGTCTTTCCTTTAGCTTCGAACTACTAGAAAATTTAAGAAAACATGATCATCTAAAAGGAGGATACTCCAGTCCTATTTCTCCCGAGACCTTTAAAAACCAATTAAGAAGACCGTAATAATCCTCAATTCTCTAATAGCAAGCCATACTCACTAAGGGGTTTGAATGAAGAATTTCACATATAAGCAAGACGAGACAATTTGCTTATTTTCTTCAATTGGTTGATTTCATGGTTAACTATGGAACATTTGAAACACATCCCTTTGATGGTCCCTAAACACATCCTTAAATGTCTTACTACTCAAATCCCATATGGAGGAGTGTGTCAATTCTCCCTCTTAAAACATTTGGATGTGTAACTCATATTATTCTCAATAATAGGAGGACATGTCAAACAACCATGAAATACTCCTTGTTCTCACTCTTGAGAATAAAATCATAGGATAGTATGTATGAGTGGACATACAAACTTGATGACCTTGATCACCTTATCTTGATGCATTCATAATTAAGACAACCATAAGACTAAAGTTGTCATATGTTAGTTCATGACTCCCGCTTACATATCCTTTTTAAGAGATAACATACATTTAAGAGTTTAGCGGTCTCATCTTTGATCTTACGCAAAGACGCAAGGGTGGATGGCTAGTGTGAGAAAGCCAACCTCAGCTTATGATTGACACATAAATTTTTCGTTGTGGTTTCCGAGTGAAATGCATCAATAATTGATAAACAACTATTCATTTATCAAACGTCTTACATGTGTGACACAAGAAGGAGAAAATTACACCAACATTTCATAATCTTCAAAGACCCATTCCCTTTACATGTTTAGAAAAATGAAATGGTGGCAATGGCTTAGTCATAGGTTCAACCACCATTAGGTCTATAGATGTGTACTCTAACTTAATTTCTCCCTGCCCTATTGCATCTTTAAAAAAATGATACTTCATGCTAATGTACTTAGTGTTTCCATGATACTTAGGGTTCTTAGTGTAAGCCAAAGATGCCATACTATCACAATAGATAGTTATGGGCCTTTCCAAAGGCACAATTGACCCTAAATATTGAATAAAAATTCCAAGCCACAAGGCCTCTTGCACAACTAAGGCACTGACAACAAATACAGCCTCCATTGTTAACAATACTGTGCAATTTTATTTCTTGCTACTCCAAGAAATAGCCCCATATAGCATGAAGATGTAGCCAAATGTAGATTTGCATGAATCACGATCACCATCCCTATCAGCATCAGTGTAGCCATGCAAACTAATGCACTCATATTTTCTTATCTTTTTATACTTTTACACTTATTTTTTATTCTCATTTGATGTCTAAATCAAGTGACTTACATTGATTTAACCATTTCAGGTGTTTTAGGTGTCAAGTGAAGACAATCACGCTAAGGAGGGAGATTTAGGACTTTTGGATATCATTTTCAGAGTGAGGAGGTCAAAATACTCTAAGGTGACCAAAGTTGTGGAAATCCTAATCCTATAAGGAATCCTACTTTAACTAGGATTTCTACATTTCAGAAGATTCTTTTTCGCCACTGCAAGAAATGGATCCAGGAACAATCCAGACGGTCAGGGGACATGTAGATTGAGAGAAATGAAGATTCCTAATTTTTAGGAAAAAAAAGTCTTACCCTTGTAAAGATCCTAATTTTCCAATCTAAGAAATAATTCGTTTTCAATGATTAAAAACAACCTCAGGATTTAGTGAAAACCTTTACAATTAGTCTTTGATTAATCTGAACTGTTTACTAAAATTTTCCTAGTAATTTATCTCTTGAAAACTTTCAGCTTTATTTTAATTTTCTGATCTTAAATCACGTCTTCTTCTTTCTTTTCTTGCTTACTTTTAATGCAAGCAAACAAATCCCCCAATCTTGTCCTATTGTGTCATCTAGCATCAATTTATGCATAACATTCACGCATACTTTGCTTGAAAGTAAAAAGAATCTTCCTTGTGTTTTAATCTCTGTGAGACAATACCCTTGCTTCACTATACTACAAATCAACTTAAGCAGGGGATTAAATTTGTAGGCTAACGACAACCTATCACAAACCAAGATTCTCTCCTTGGTAGCATAGCCAATAGTCCTTTGTACCTTGGAGATACCTAAGGACCCTTTTCACACACTTGCAATGCTCGATTCCAGGGTTAGAAGAATATCTTGCCACTAGATCTCTAGCTTGGCTAATGTCAAGATGTGTACACAACATGGCATACATTAGACTTCCAATGTCACTTAGGTATGGGACCTTTCTAATTCCCCCTTTTCTTGAGTATTACAAGGACAAAAATCTTACCCAAGCTTGCAAACATATGCAAGTGGTGTATTCATTGGTTTTCAGTTTGTCAAGTTTAACCTTGCAAGAATCTTATCAATATAAGGTTCTTGAGACAAGGGCAACATCTTAGCTTTCCTATCTCTTAGGATCTTAACACTTAGGATATAGGTAGCTTTTCCCATATCATTCATGTCAAAAGTGGAAGACAACCATCCTTTCATGGTTTTCAAAATACTCAACTCATTACTTGCTATAAATATGTCATCCACATATAGAGTCATAATGGAAAATTTGGACCCATAAGTGTACACATAAACACAATGGTCTTTATGCATCATCACAAAACCAAAGTTTGTGACTGCATCATAAAACTTCAAGTACCACTGTCTTGAAGCTTGCTTAAGATCGTATACAGACTTCTTAGGTCTACTTTGTGCTCTTAACCTTTTCAACAAACCCCCTAGTTGTTGCATGTAAATCTCCTCTCTCAAATCACCATTGAGAAAGGCAGTATTTACTTCCATTTGATGCAATTCCAAGTCCAAATAAGCCACAATAGCAAGTAATAATCTGATGGAACTAAATTTCACAATAGGAGATAAGGTATCCTTAAAATCTATACCCTCCTTCTCTATGAATCCCTTGCCCACCAATCGAGCCTTGTGCTTTTCAATGGTGCCATCAGAATTCAATTTTATCTTAAGAACTCACTTGTTCCTAATAGCCCTTAGGGCAGGAGATAATTTAGCTAAGTCCCAAACCTCATTGAGATGCATCAAATTCATCTCATCTTGTACTGCCATTGGTCGCTTCTCTTTGTGATACGAAAACCCTAAGAAAACAAGTTCCTTGAAATCCCCTAATCCTATTGAATCATGATGCACTCATATTTTCTTTTTTTAATACTCTTACACTATTGATGTCTAAATCACATGACTTACATTAATTTTATCATTTCAAGTGTTTTAGGTATCAAGTGAGAAAAATTATGCTAAGGATAGAGATTTAGAATTTTTGGATGTCATTTTCAGAATAAGGAGGTCGAAATACCCCAAGGTGACCAAAGTTGCAGAAATCCTAATCCTAATAATCCTATTAGGATTAGGATTCCCTAAATCCTAATGTAGCTAGGATTTTCTGTTTTATAGAAAAAAAATCTAGCAAAATGAGAATCAGGAGCTAAACTTGGCAAGGGATGGTGAAATCCTAATCCTATCTTGCTCGAACAAGGAATCCTACTTCAACTAGGAATCCTACATTTCCGAAGATTCTTGTTCGCCACTACGAGAAATGGATCAAGGAATAATCTAGGCAGTCAGGGGACATGTATATTGGGAGAAATGAAGATCCCTACCTTTTACATTAATTGATGAGCTGGCAGCACTTAATTGATACACGTGGATGACACTTGACGTCCTGTCAGTATGCCATATCACCTGCTACGTCAACATCTTGGGACACGTGGTACCTACATGAAAGAGCACGTGAACTATCAATTAATCCCTAGGAAGGGTGTTTGACATAAAGGGCAGCTTCTAGAAGATACTAATTCTACAAGGAAAGAAAAGGCCTACTTCTACTTAGAAAAGAAATCCTTTTCTACAAGGAAATAAAGACCTAATTCTACTTAGAAAAGAAATCCTCTCCTACAAGGATTTGATGACCCTACCTCATCTAATATAAATAGGGTCCTTTAGCATTAGTTTTGGGAGGGTGTTCACATTTTCTCTCTTTTCTTTGAACTTGAATCTCTCTTCTTCTCTTTCTCTCTCCTATGTTCTCTCTTTCTTTCTCTATGTAGAACCCTAGTTTTATTTTTTTTCTTCTTCTTATACCTGAATTCTGCACTATGTTTTCTATAATGATTTTTAACTTTATTTTATTTAAAATCACGAACTAAATTCTCCTTTCCAATTGTTGAGGCTATTAGCTAAATTCATGGTTGTTTTTATGAGAAGCATGCAAATATAATTGATGAATCTATGATTGGAAATTTTGTACCCTTGATCTGGACATGATTGTTGAATTATGCATGTGGATTTGAAGTTATGAACTCAAAATTTTCATGAATAACATGTGTGCTATTTGATTACTTTAATTGCTGGAAATAAATTGATTAGGTTAAGTAGCAGCAACTAAGTAAAATTGAATCTTGTATGTATGTTTCAATTAATTGGATCAAGGCATTGGTTAATCTTATACATGCTAGCTTTCTTAAAAGTTAACTTAGGTTTGGTAGACTTGATTTTGATCTTAATACTCTTGTTATTTGTTCATGCTATTTATGGATTAATGCATTAACAAGAATATTTTGTATGTCATGCTTGTTTTGAATGCATCTATCTTTGCATGATGAACCCTAATTTTCCAATCTTAGAAATAATTCATTTTCAATGATTAGAAACAACCTAAGGATTTAGTGAAAACCTTTGCAATTGATCTTTAATTAATTTGAGCTTTTTACCCAAATTTTCCTAACAATTTGTCTCTTGAAAACTTTCGGTTTTTTTTTAATTTTCTAAACTTAAATCACATCTTTTTCTTTCTTTTCTTGTTTACTGTCAACGCAAGCAAACAAATCGCCCAATCTGGTCCTATTGTGACACGTAATCTAGGATTAGTTCACGCATACTTTACTTGAAAATACAAAAAATCTTCCTTGTGTTTTGATCTCTGTGGGACAATATCCTTACTTCACTATACTATAAATCAACTTAAGTAGGGCATTAAATTTGTTGGCTAATGACAGCCAATCAAATTTTTGGCGCCGTTGTCGGGGATTAAAGTGTTGATTTTTAGCTTTCTTTTATAATTTGCATGTTATTGTGCCCTCTTTTCAGGATTTGGTGCGTTTAAGCTTTTGTTTTGAAGGTTGTATGTCCCAGTCATCTAGAGAGTAACTCTTAGATCAAGAATAAACTAACTTAGACCAATTCTACACAGATTTCTTGATCAACTTCACACGAACACCAACCCATACACCGTTGCACGATCCCATCATCCTTGAGTAGCGTTATTCATTCAATCTACTTTTCAAACCAAACTTTGAGAAGGAGTGATGGAGGAATGGCCTGAAAGTTATCGGAATAGGGTCTAGTGGTTATTGGAAAAGTTTTGGGCAATTTGGTTTTTATCGGGTAAAATTGGAACAGGGAATTTTAAGGCATTTCTTGGTTAATTGGTTGGGAATTTGGTTTCTAGGAAAGAAGCAACATTGTTTTTTGAAATACAATTTAGAATCAAGAATCAGGTCCAACGGATAAGGGACCCTTGAGATAAGTTGGTTTTTTTGAATACATGTCTAGCTAGACGGTTGGTTGGCGATGGTTGGGAAAACTAGAAATTTTGAGATGGCTGGAGTTAGAACTGGGTAGGAAAACCTTCTAGAGATTTCTATTTTAAGAAGTGGTCTTTCATTATTCTTTGGAATCACTCAATTCTAATGAACACACACTGAGATATGAATTTTCTCGTCAGACTGGTCAAATTGAAGCTTCTAGCGATAACAAGAACAATGAAACAATTGTGATTATTTTCAAAAATCAATCAAGCCCAATGATTGTTCTTTGGAAAAACAATCAAAACCCATAAAATTCCTTGTCAAAATATTGAGAGAAAATCTCAACTTTTTCTTATATTTTTTTGAATAATACCGAATAGGAAACAAATGAGCTGAAATAGGAAGCAAATGGGCAGCCACAAAGTCAGCTCCTCACCTTTCCTATTCTGCAGTTTTTTAGCTCATTTAAGCATAAATAAAACTTGTAATAAAAGTCTTACAAAATAGCTCGAATAAAACAAACCAAACAAGTCATTAAATCAGGCCAAAATAGTAAATCCAGGCCAAGATAAAATAGGAAATAAAGCAAGTCTTTATATCAAACCAAATACTATTTAAAATAGACCAAAATAAGCCCAATTTAAATATGAGAAAATCTTCTGCTCCTAGGCTTCAAACTCAGCATGATTAGGTGCAGAAACACTTTGAAGTCACCAAATGAGCTCAACATCCCCTGGAACTTTAAGAAAAAGTGCAGCCCAACTTCTTCTTCCTCCAAGACTTCAACCGACTCTTTTTAGACCTCAACTCCACCTGATGGTTTTTCTCTAAGCCCTATGACTTCCATATCTTCGATTGCAAGCTTGGATGGCCCTCCATCATCCTCTCCCTCTTGAGAAATGGCCTAACTACCTGAATTAGAGTCAATCATAGTGTCCTCCACATAAAGTTCTAGATCACTTACATTAAAATTGTTGGACATTGGGTAATGATCTGGCAACTCAATCTTGTAGGCATTGTTGTTGATCTTTTTGAGCAATTTGAATGGACCATCATCTTGGTCTCTCAAATTGGACTTTCTTGACTTTGTAAATCTCTCTTTTCTCAAGTAAACCCACACTAGATCACCTTCTTTGAACTCCACCGTCTTCTTCTTCTTTGCGTGCCTCATGTATGCTTCATTATGTTTCCTTATGTTCTTTTGGACTTGCTCATGTAACTTAACAATTTCTTGGCTCTTTTCTCTACAATAATGCTTTGAAAAGGCCTATCTTGTACAAATAGAGTTAGTGAAATAGGAGTTAATGGATTAACTCCATAAACAATCTGAAATGGCGAGAATTCTGTAGACCTTCATTTGGAACAATTATAAGCAAATTCTACTTGTGGCAACATGGCATCCCAATTCTTAGTTTTCCCTCTCAATAAACTTCTCAAAATCTCTCCAAATGACCTATTTACTACTTCGGTTTGGCCATTAGTTTATGGGTGAATAGTGGTGCTAAATTTAAGTTTTGTACCTAATCTAGCCCATAAAACTGTCCAAAAGTGGCTCACAAACTTCGCATCTCTATCACTCACAATATTTCTTGGAATGCCATGCAATTTAAGAACATTATGAAAATACAAATCCATCATATGTTGAGCATCATTAGATTTAGTACAAGGAATGAAATGTGCCATCTTAGAGAATCGGTTAACAACAACCATGATGCTATCAAACCCTCTTCTAGTCCTAGGCAATCCTAACACAAAACCCATGCTCACATCCTCCCAAGGTTTGATTGGTGTAGGCAAAGGTGTGTATGGGCTGTGGGCTTGGGATGTCATTTTTTATCTACTACATGTGCTGCAACCACTCACAAGCCTAGCTACCTCTCTAAACATCCCGACCAATAGAAGTTGGAATGGGCAAGTTCATAAGTTTTCTCTCTCCCAAGATGACCAGCAAGTCCACCCCCATGGACTTCTCTCAAAATTGCCTCCCTCAAAGAACAATTTGCAACACAATAAGAATCTTTTTTGAATAAGTAACCTTTATGCAAAACAAAGTCCCTAAATGCACCATTATTCTCTTTTGTCCTAGCAAAAATCTCACCAAAATCTTTATCACTCTCATACATCCACCTAATATCATCAAAAGCTATAACACGTGCATGCATTGAACAAAACAAAAGGAATTCTTTTGACAAAGAATCAGTAACAACATTTGTGGTCCCTTTTTATACTTAATGACAAAGCCAAAACAATGAAGGAATTCAACCCAAGTAGCATGTTATTTAACTTAGGTTGGCTTGACTTTGGACGTATTTTAGTGAGTCATGATCAGTGAATAGAATGAAAGTGTTGACCAACAAATAAGGCCGGAAATGTCTAACGACCCTAACAATTGTATAAAATTCTTTATCATAAGTTGTGTATCTTTTTCTTGCTTCATTGAGTTTTTCACTAAAGAATGCAATTGGTCTACCTTCTTAGCTTAAAACAGCCCCTATTCCTACCCCACTTGCATCACACTCAAGTTCAAATGGTGCACTAAAGTCAGCTAACTTTCAAATAGGTTCCCTTGTGATCAAGTTTTTTAAAGTGTTGAATGCAATAGTGGCCTGATTTGTCCAATTAAAATCACCTCTTTTCATGCATTCAATTATAGGAGTAGTGATTGTACTAAAATTTTAATGAATCTCCTATAGAATGAACAAAAACCATGAAAACTTCTAACTAGGAAAAGGCTAGTTGGGACCGGCCAATCTAGAATGGTTTGGATCTTTAAGGGATCCATACTAATACCATCTTGGCTAATGACAAATCCTAGGAAAGTCAAAGAATGATCACAAAAATGGCACTTTTCAACATTGGCATACAAGGACTCTCTAGCTAAGACATCAAAGACACATTCAAATGCAACACATGTTCGTCTAGAGACTTATAAAAGATTAGAATATCAACAAAATACACTTCAACAAATTTGTGAAGGAATGGTTTAAGTACCTCACTTATAAGCCTTATGAAAGTGGATGGAAAATTTGACATCCCCTTTGGCATGACAAGCCACTCATAAAGTCCCTCATTTTTTTTGAAAGTTATTTTCCCCTCATCTCCATCTCTCAAATGGATTTGATGAAATCCACTGGTAAGGTCAAGTCTAGTAAAGATTGTTGCTCCATGAAGATGGTCAAGCATGCCATCAAGTCTAGGAATTAGGTACGTATACTTGACTGTGATTAACTACTCTTGAATCGATCACCATTCTCCATTTCCCATTTTTCTTTGGCCCAACAAAAGCTGGAACTACACATAAACTTGTAGAAGGCCTAATGAATTGCCTTTCTAGCAAATCCTCCAGAATAGCTTGCAAAGCTTCTCCCTCCTTAGGACTCATCCAATGGGATTGTTTATGAGGAATAATTACTCCGGGAACAAAATTTATTTCACATTGAATTGACCTTATATGTGGCAGCCCTTCAGGAAGCTCACTAGGAAAAATTGTAGGAAATTGCTCAATCAAGTCTTGAACAACTCTAGGATTTTGTGGCTTCGGTTTTCCATCATCTTCAACATCTAAGGGTGCAAATGAAGGCAAATCATCAACGATTGCCTTTCTCTCATTAATACTCAACAAAATAGGTTCATTTTCTACCTTCCTCTTCATTTCCGGCTTCATGGGAGTTAGTAGAAATTTTCTACCCATATGCGTCAAAGAATAAGTGTTTGCTCTTCCTTGATGGCCAACATCTTTATCATACAACCAAGGCTTGCCTAAAAGCAAATGACAAGCCGACATAGGAATTACATGACACTACACTTCATCTTCATATTTCCCAATAGAAAAAGGAACCAAACATCTTCTTGAAACCTTTGATTTCATGCTTCTTATCAAGCCAAGTGAGATTATGGAATGGGTTCGGTTTTCAAGCTAAGTCTGTCCA
>JANSVA010053995.1:0-12812 GCA_025504915.1 Erythroxylum reticulatum | reverse complement strand
TGCCGAGATGAGTTTACACACTCATAACCCGTTTCGATTTACTATTTTACCCTTCCCATCGGTGATGGGATGTTACAGTCAGAAAAGCTTTCGAAGAGCTCAAGCATAAATTAACAAGTGCTCTAATTTTGATTTTTCCTACTGGAGATAAGGGTTATACAATGTATAATGACGCTTCAAGAAAAGATTTAGGTTATGTGTTGATGCAAGGAGACAAAGTGGTAGCTTATGCCTCAGAGCAACTGAAACCATATGAGTTGAATTATCCGACACATGATCTGGAATTGGCAGTAGTAATTTTTGCCTTTAAGATTTAGAGACATTACTTATATGGGGTTCAGACGAGGATTTTTATAGATCAAAAAATTTTTAAGTATTTGTTAAGTCAGAAGGAGTTAAATATGAGACAGAGAAGGTGGTTAGAGTTGCTCAAGGATTATGGCCCGTTAATTGAATATCATCTAGGCAAGGCAAATGTAGTGGCGGATGCCTTGAGTAGGAAATCTTCTGCAGCTCATGTTTAGACCATTTATTTGTCATTATTGGAAGAGATGGATAAGTTTAGGATAAGATTGAAACAGGAGGAGCCTAATTGTATCATTGTAAATTTTAGAGTAAGACTGATACTCGGGAAGAAGGTTAAGGAGTTACAAGCACAAGATGCAGAATTGAGTAAGCTCTAAGAAGAAATTCAGAATGGCAAGAAGTCTGAAGTGCTAGTGTGGAATGATGGACTTATGGATGTAGGAAACAGACTTTGTATTCCAAATGTCAAGGAGGAAAAGGATGAGATACTTGACGAGACACATAATATGCCTTATGCTATGCCCCCAAGTAGCACCAAGATGTATAGAGATTTTAAAGAGAATTTTTGGTGGAAAGGCATGAAGAGGGATGTAGTAGAATATACAAGTAATTGTCTAGTGTGTCAGCAAGTCAAGGCTGAACACCAGGCACCCTTGGGCAAGTTAAGGCCATTGTTCATTCTTGAGTGGAAGTGGCAAAGGGTGACTATGGATTTTCTGATGGGTTTGCCAACTAGTAAGAAGCACGATGCCATATTGATTATTGTTGATCATTTGACGAAGATAACCCATTTTCTATCAATTAAACAAATTGATTCTCTGCATGTGCAACCAAAGAAGTATATTGATGAGATAGTAAGATTATATGGGATTCCAAATTCTGTAGTTTTTCACAAGGATCCTCGATTCACTTCGAGATTCTGGGGAAGCTTACAAGAGGCTCTAGGAACTAAGTTGAATTTTAGCATAACTTTTCACCCCCAGATAGATGGTCAGTCTGAAAGGACCATTCAAACCCTTGAAGGAATTCTTGGGGCATGTGTGATAGATTTCAAAGGTGCATGGGATAAGCATTTGCCATTGTTCGAATTCACTTACAATAATTCTTACCATTCGATCATTTAGATGGCTCTTTATGAAGAACTATATGGAAGAAGATGTAGAACTCTGATATAATGGGATGAGGAAGGAGAAAGGAAACTGATCGAACCAGAATTACTCCAGATGGCAGTTGGCAAGGTCAATTTGGTTGAGCAACGGCTTAAAGCAACACAGGATAGAATGAAGAGCTATATCAATGCACACCAAAAGGAAATGGAGTATGAAGTCGGTGATAAAGTCTTTCTTGAGGTGTCTCCTTGGAAAGGAGTCATAAGATTTGGCAAGAATGGCAAGTTGAGTCTGAGATATGTAGGTCCTTATGAAATTTTTGAGAGGATTGGACTGCCAGCCTATAGGCTGGCATTGCCACTTGAATTATCTCAGATACATGAAGTTTTTCATGTTTCCATGTTAAGGAGGTATAGATTGGATCTCTCTCACATCATTCAGACCACTGAGGTTCAATTGAGAGATGATTTGACTTATGAAGAGACCTCAGTAGAGATCCTAGATAATAAAGGAGAAGGTCCTCAGGAACAAGACATTTCTACTAGTAAAGGTTCTGTGGAGAAACCATTATATAGAAGAGGCCACATGGGAGCCGTTGGAGGCCATGAAGGAGAAGTATCCACACCTCTTCGATGACTCAGGTAATAATTTCGAGGACAAAATTCTTTTAAGAGGCACTAAAAAGTTAGCCTCAACTTTTTCTTTAGTTAAGCATAATTTAAATGAATCATGAGGTTTTGATGGATTAATTTGTGGAGTTAATTATTATGTCATAGTTAGTAGAATTTATTTCTTAGATTAATGGATTTAAAGTGTTAAGATAATAAAAATATATAAGGGCAAAATTGGCAGATCACTTAAGGTTAAAGGACATAAGGCTTATAATGAAGGGCAAAAGGGACTTTTTATGATTATTAAGAGTGTAATTAGAAGAAGAAAAATTGTAAGTGAGAAGAGAGAAAGAAGGAGAGTGTCATGGGAGGAGAGGAAAAGAAGAGAGGAACTAGGTTTTTGGAGATCTTGAATAGTTTGAAGAATTTGAAGTTGAATCAAGTAAGTATAAGCATCATTTTTCTTGGTTTGATGAATGAAGCATGTTTATGTGATAGTTAGAAGTAAAATGGGGTTGAATAGAGTAAGAATATGGAAACTTTTGAGAGAAACGTCGCATTTATGTGAAAGTTCACCGCAACTAACTTTTTGGTTCGCCACGGCAAAGTCTCCTTAGTTAACCGCGACCAACTCTTTAGCTCGTCGTGGCGAAGATTCTCCTAAATTGCTCAAACATCTTTTGTTATTTTGGGCATCACTTTTTCTGTTGTTATCCAAATGGAATAATTTTTAATTTGGAATAAAATAAAGACATAGGAATACAAATGTTGTGATGAAATTAAGTTCTAATTCAGTCTGTAAGAAATTCAATTCTTGTATATATGTTGAGCATAGAATATTGTTTCAGTATAAGAATAGTCCAAAAATGTTTGGGGTATAACTTTCATATTACTGAACCAAATTGAATGATTTTTACTGTAATTAGAAACATAAGACAATGAAGAGCATTTTTCTGGAAGGAAGTGTTATCAAATTTCTTCATTTATCTAATTAGAATGATCATGGACAAATTGACCTAAAGGTTTGGACTTTTGGAAGAGTTTGAGTATTTAGAATTTATCTTAGCGAATATGCTCTATATGCTATTGAATGGGAATTTTTATCATTGATAAAGGAAATCAAGGAAGGAAAAGGATCAAGTCGAGAGGCATCTTTGAGCAAGTTTATAAGCAAGTATTTCAAGGTGGGTTACAGTTTTATAATTAAGTAATAGGCCATTGTTTTCTTTCAAATGATGGAATTAAATGATTTCAACTATTTTATGAATGTACATTATAACTCTTTGAATTCTTTGAGAAAGTGTTATATGTTTAGAATGAGCATATTGTATTGATGAATTATGAAAAGAATGTAAAAATGATTTTTTTAAAGATACTATGCTTATAAAATCAAGTTTCAAAAATGTGCCATTTTGGGCAACAAGTTTACAAGTTATGAGATACATGTTATATGGGTTTGGTTTGGTTCATTTTATATTTCAAGTGCACTTTGACTAAAGGCTTCTCCTGCCTGGCCGCTAGTGACATGGAGCTCCTTCGTGGACTACCTCATGTTTATGACTACACAAAACCACTATGTGGGATTGTGTTAGATCGTTCTGTTCACGACTAAACAGGACCATTATATGGAAATGTGTTAGTTCATTTTGTTTATAGACCTTTCAAACCATTTTGATGTACTTATATGCATATGATAAGTTGACAAGATTGATGCATACCTGATTTCCAGTATTGTGAATTTGGTTGAGAATTTGAGAAATATATGCTTTATGATTCAATGTGAATTTTTGTTACAATAGAAACAAGTATTTCAATGGTTTTGCTTGTTACTGGTTGTAAAATTGTTACCCACAAGCTTTAAGCTCACCCCTCTCATTCCATCCCATCATCAGGTGAGGAGCAAGAGATAGAGTAGTGAAGAGTCAAGGCATTGCTCCAATTATGTTTATTTTGCATTTGAAGTTAGTTTTTGTAAAACAAGGCTTTAGTCATATTTTGAGAAATTCTACCTTTGCAAACTATGTACTTTTGGATTATGTTGTAATGTGGCTTGAAATGCCCATTAAAACCTTGTAAAACTCTCTTTTTGGATATTAACAAAATATGGTCGATGTTTACCCTTAGCTTTCAAACATTTTTCATTGCATTGGATTTACAAACGAGAATAAGAAATTGGGGAATTTGCTAATGTTTAAATTCAAGTTCTTTTTTTCTTTGGATAGAATTGATGAGGGTGGTTGAAGGAATTTATATTTGCTTTGAGTATTTCGTCGTGACATAGTTCGTTGGTGTGGTTACTTCACCGCAACAAGATCAAATAATCACCACGAAGAAGATAAACTTTCAGGTTTGTCATAACGAAGTTCAATCACTCACTATGGCATAATTTATCCAAAGGGTTGTAGCTCCCAAGTTCTAAGTTTTCCACCACACCCGAACTTCACGCTTCATGACTTCCAGATAGTTGGAATCTAAAAATGAGGTCCAACAGTTCATCACGCATTCATGCACTAATGTTCGTAGCTCAATACACTTTATTATTATAATAACATCAATTAATCATTCACTAATGTTATTCTAACATTATATGATCACACAATATCCAAACTCTCATTCATTCTTACTTGATACACATTACTCATCTCCTTACAATCATATTAGCTTTTCTAAGAACACTTCTATATCATTAACAACTCGTAACTTCCAAATTGAGCTACATTCATATCAAGTCAATCCATTTTTCAATTCTAATGTTAATCGACATGCTAAACTCATAAATCACTTAACCACTTACTTAAGCAACCGTCTAGGTTCATTTCAAACCTCAATTAAGTCCAAATCACCAAGGTAGGGTAGGAAGATAGTAGTGCATAATCATGCTTGTGCATGATCATGAAACTGTGAAATGATCCTTCTCTGTCATGATCACGCTTATGCACGATCGTGCATTACCTGATGATCCCTTATTCAAGCTTCATTCCAGCTTTTCTCAAAATAGATTTTCGAGTCAATTTTTCATTACCATTTTGACAAAGAATATGAGATATTTACACAATACATTCTTATAAAAAAATGTTCCCATATGTCTTAATTTTCTAATGACATTAATTTCATGCAGTTTGGTTCAGTATTCTACAATTTATACCTAAAATACTACAAACTATTCTCAAACTGTGACAACACACTGTACTCAACTTCAAGCCAAATTTCAAAACCCTTAGAGATAGAATTCAAATTTGATTCCTTCATGAAGAATATATCCATTTGTCTCTAGTTTAATCTAAACTTAAAATAATCCCATTTAGATATGTACTGATCAAGATATGGCTAAAATATAGATGCATGCCTAGTGGAAATGTTACAACTAACATATTCCAGCCATTCTCTTTCAATTATACAGATTTTTAACTCCTACATTTTGCATATTTGTACATAGATCATCTTTTCTACTTCATTCCCTCTTTATTCACAACTCCATTTCAGCTCAATATCATTCATAAAAGTTGCTATTCAACAAATCATGAAGAATAATATGCTTACTTGATTAACTTAACTCTTCTTCAAAAATAACCATAAAACCCTAGCCTCCAAGCTCATACGATCATCAACTCTTCAAGGAGGAATAGGTTACGCTTTCATAAAAAATAAGAAGATAACAAGGATCTTGGATTGGCAAGGTGAAGGATGATAGTAAATCTCAATGTTAAGGTTTGGGTTGTGAGAGTGAGGGTGAGTATCGTGAATGGAGAAAGAAAATGAAGAAGAGTGCATGTAATGAAAATGAAAGATAATTAAAAGATGGTCTTTCAATGTATATTTCATGGGTTTAATGTTGAGTGAGTGTTATGACACTTGTCATGACACTTACCGCATAAAGAATTACTTATATGTTTACTTAAGCTAACACAGACTCTTAATAATCAGCCCATTTGTCTCTTAATTTCTAATCTAATTGTCTCCTAATTTTCTATAACACTTTTCATTAAATCTTAATGTCACTTATCAATAATTTCTACTACCATTTGACATTTATTTCTACAGCCATTTATCAATTGTCTTACTACTAGGCATTTTTCCTAGTCCAAAAAAACCCATAATTTCATAATTTTTCCCTAATTTTCATTAAAAATTTTAAGTCAATAATATAATTCACTAAATCAACTTTCAAGACAAAATATTCTCTATTCATATCATAATCATTTAAAATCATTTATATCCCAGAATAAGTCAAAGAGTGCAAGAACTATCATTGTAATGTGTATAGAAAAAATCAAAGTTATATCTGTTTATGCTAATATTATGCATGAGCATGAAATGTATTTCCTAGTTTCTCAATAATATCTCTCATGTGTTATTATCTAGGGTTCTAACCCTTAATATGAGAAAACAGGATACTAGAATTGTAGTGTCGAGAAACTTTGACTTCGATATTTTACAAAGATTAGGTTTGAGAGAGAAGGTGGAAAACCTAGGTAATAAAATTCAATGGGATAAATTCTTGCAATTCTCATTCGTTATTTATGAAGAACTCACCGTTGAATTCTTTACCACCCTCCACTTTGAACCAAGTAACCCTAGAGAATTTTGTTTTCAGTTGCGGGGTCAACCATTAATGCTTAATTATGACATATTGTGTGAGATTGGGGATTCTTACAATCGATCATCGTGGATTAATATGATGAATTCTGTGCCAAGAGATATTGAGTGCAACTAACTAGGTTAGACGACTTCAATATAAAAAATGCTGAAAATTAGATTATCAAGAGTTATGAACATTTTCTATTAAACAAATTCATCTGTCAACTTGTGTTTGATAAGAGCGAAAGTAATAAATGTTTAGTTAAAGAACTTTTCAATTTATGATGCCTGGATCATAACATTCAGATATGTACCTCAACGTATTATTTTCAACACTCTTACTGTCACTTCAAAAAGGAGAAGCAGTAAGTTTGGCATAGGTTACTTGGTTGCAGCTATTGCTGCTTATTATGGTGTCAATTGTGAAGGTCGAACTATTCATCTCCCTTAATTCTTTAATACATGTAACTTAGCAAGAGCTAAGATTTTAGAGGGCCATGGTATTGGACTCTGAGATGCTAGCTCCAAATCTCATATCAAAAACAGCGTAGGACAAGCTAATTCTCGTTCGACACCACGACAACAACGAGTATAGGAGTCTACAAACGAAGACTATAAAGAGGAAGAAGAAGTTGGTTGGGAGAAGGTAATCACTGCATTCTCGAAAACTAATAAAAAAATTGTAGAAAATGCCAGGATGATGAAGGAGATGGCCAAAGAATAAAGACGCCAGAGCTGGGACAATTGACGCATTCATAAATATTTCAAAGCTCAAGATGTTCATCTACCACCTCTATCGCCATCACCACCTCCTTCACCATGACAGTTTTGTATTCTAACCCTTTATCTTCTAAATTCTATCTTTATGCTTCATTTTATTTTATGTTTATTCCCACTTTATCTGTTATTGTTTTCTCTTCTCACATTGAGGACAATGTGTTGTCCAAGTGTAAGGAGGCTTGTGCGTATGTATGTTTTTATTTTGAATGAGAATTTTTCATATCGTATGTTAGTTCTTTTAGGTTTACATGATGTGATTCATATGAATGTCTTAATAAATAGGACTTAATGAAATCGATTTAACTTTGAACATAGTCTTTTAAGTTGCTAAGGTTTATTAGCTTGTGAAATTAGTGACCTAGGTTACTTCGGTTAAACATACATGTTAATTAGGATATGGTATTAGTTTATTCACCCTAGGAATTTGTCACATTCATTTATAATTTAGTCCAATCAATAAGTAGCTTCGTTATTATCTTTTCATTAGAATTAGTAGTTAAAGAAATGAGGTTGGTAGTAATAAAATGTGGAAAAAATGATGAAAATATTAAATAAATAACTATTATGTTAGCTTTTGCACTATGAATAGAGCTAGTAGCTAGTTGAGAATGTGATGTAGCTGACTAACCAAGGGACATTCATCATAATTATTTGCCCTCATGTCAAAAAGATATAATGACATTCCAGCCAAGTTGCTTAATAAAAACATGACCTAGTTGACTAACTAGATTGACATTCATCACAAACGTTTTCCTTCGCATAAAAAGGCTAGGTTTATGTCAATTAAATCAACAAAAATAGTGTTTTATTAAATAAGCCTGCCAATCTTTATGAATAGCTTCAATTTTCATGAAAATTTACTCACGGATAGTTACAATTTTGTGTGTGCATATGATAGGGGTGAATAAACTTGACATTAAGGTTTTGATCAGTACATAATCTGAAGTACTTAGACACAATTTTACAAGTTATGAGTTATAACAAATTAAGAGTTGGTGTTGGTAGTTAAATTTGTTTCATAAAGTTTAATGTTATTGTCCCATTATTGCATATGTGTGCAGGTTTTGTTTTCGTGTTTTTGTTTTTTTCTTAAGGAAAAGGAAAATTTTAAGTGTAGGGAAATTGATAGTAGTAGATTGCACAATGTTTTAAAGGGTAGTTTAGTATGTGCTTAGTTATTAACTTGAATGTTTAGTGCATGTTTAGGTTAGGATTTTGTTATTACTTAAATATTTGTGTTTTCTGTATTTTGTGGGTTAGCGCACACGATTGAACTTCAATTTTATGTGTTTAAGGTGCCTTGATGTGTTTGCTAGTGTTTCAGGGCAAATATCGAAGAACGGAGGAGAATTAGAGGAAGCCCAAGGCAAAAACCCATGGTCATGATCATGGACAACATGCCACGATCATAAAATAAGTATGGAGGAAGGGCCACAATCGTGGATGGTCTTCTACGATCGTGACATAAAGGGAAATCAAGTGCCACAATCGTGGTACTATAGGCCACAATCGTGGTACTATAGGCCACGATCGTGGCCTGCGTGACAACAGACATAGATAACCTTCCAAATTTAAGTTTTTGAGGGACTTTTCAAAACTTAAAAAACCCTAGAAAAGACTATATAAAGAAAAGAAAAGAACCCTAAAAAGATCTCTATTCTCTGCCACTTTTAGAAAGCTCTAAGAAGAAGAAGAAGATAGAGAAAGAAAGGGAAGAGTAAGGAAGAAGAAATGTCCTGCAGCTTCAACCTCCATCTTTCCAAGTTTATTTATTTTTCTTTCATTTTCATTCATTTAAATGTATGAGATTGAGATGGATTGTATGAAAATGGATTTGGGATTGATTGTAATGTTCTAACTTTTCTTTACAAATTTTGATTTGATTTAATGTTAATCTAGTTTTTTTAGTTATTCCCATTTGGTGTTGTGATTAATTTTTGTAAATTCATGCTTCGGTAATAAATCGATAGTACGAACCGAATGCAAGAATGATTAGGTTAGATTAATAAGAGTTAATCAATCCAATAGACTATGTAATTAACTAAATCGGTGTCTATATAAAGAGAGATCTAATGTGAGTCTCGATTTAGTAGGAAGCTTAAAAACTATCTAGGGTTAGGGTTATTTGTAATTGAGAGATTACATGTTTGGTGTTAACCCTAATTAGAGTTTATTATTTAGGGCTTAGGATTATAACTTGAAAGAGAGTAGTTCTCCCTTCGATAGTCTAGAACCAACACCTTATTAACACATAAGTGACTAGATTAGCATTAATAATAGGAAAAATCCCCGATCTCATAATTTGGTATTTCTTTTTGTTTAATTTTCCTTTGTTAAGTTGGTGGTACTTAATTTGATTTCACTTGTGTTAATTTTGCAATTCAATTTTCTATCAATCCATTTTCACGTGTTTATTTTGCTGTTTAGCTTTTATTTTCAATTTATTAATTTTTTTTAAGCCTTAGATGACTTAGGATTAGATGAATTCACAACTCCTCGTGGGATTGACACCTTTAATACTACAAGTTTATGATCCATTTACCTATGGGTAATGGGAGTTTTACATTAGATAAAACTTGCTTAACACATATGTACACCCCCACATTTATACTCTTGTATATCTATAATCATTAACAATCAACAAATGCTCCACTACCTTTAAGGCTTAGGTAGGAAATTTTATTAAGTTTAGAGCATGTAATATGGTTAACACAAAAAGAAAAGGCAATTAAGGCTCAAGGGGGATTAACAAAGGAAAAATTATATCAATAGGTAGGCTATTTGGCTAATATAGCCTATGAAATAAAGAATGCCTATATCCTATTAACGCATGCGATAAAAATGTAGTCTTGAATAGAAAATCAAAACAAAGTCAAGATGTACATTTCATGAAGGTCACACATAAACTAAAGACAATGAGACTGATATTGATGTGTCAGTCTATACAGGCTCAAAATCTCTCTTGCTTGTATCTACCTCTAGTCACTACTCTTCTAAAGATAATGCATCTTGACCAACAAAAGAAAAAGTTTGTTTGTTTGATTGATTTTGAACACCTCAGAAGTCATATAAGCAACAATTAAGCTTAAAAGAATGTATAAAAGCTGAGATCCCCACAACCACACTTAAAACTTACATTCTCCCTAATATCACATCAAATGCAAGAAATAGAGCATTTAAAGAAAATAAGAAATGCAAAAATGTAAATAAATAAAGATCAACTTCCTTTGGGTTGCCTCCCAATTAACTCTTTTGTTTACCATCATTGGCTCGACTCCATATTACTCAATCTTCAAGATGAGGGATTTCTAACCCTATCACTTCCACATCTTTCACTTCGAATCCTTCATAGAAGGGTTTCAATCGATGACCACTAACCTTGAATTTCTTATTTACTGTAAGCTTTCAATTTCAACTACTTTGTTTAAAAACACAATAGTAACAACAAAAGGTCTAATTCAGTGGGAACGTAATCCAATCTAGCGCGAATGTAATTTACTTGGGAAAAGCTTAAGTCGTGAATGGTAGGGAAGAAATTTTTGTACAACAACAAAACTCTTCTTAACAATCATCTTATCATGAAATGGCTTCATCTTTTCTTTGTAAATTTCTACATTCTCATAAGAATTAAGCCTAAACTCTTCCAATTCTTATAGTTGTAATTTTCTTTTTTCACTCACTACATCCATTTTCATATGGCATTGCTTAAATGCCAAAAAAGCTTTGTGCTCAATTTCCACTAGGAGATGACATGATTTTTCGTAAATCTATTGGTATGGAGATATGAAAATCGGTGTCTTATATGTGAATCTATATGCCTAAAGCACATCATCAAGTCGTTGGCTCTAATCTTTAAGTTTTGGGCTCACCGTTTTATCAAGGATTTACTTAATTTCTCTATTTAATACTTTTACTTGCTCGTTTGTCTATGGATGGTAGGTCATCGACATGTTACGAATGACATGATACTTCTTCATAATATTTCTCACCAATCGATTGCTAAAATGAGTACCCATGTTGCTAGTCAATGCTCGCGGTGTTCCAAATCTAGCAAAAATTTTAGAATTGACAAATTTTGCAACAATTTTAGAAACATAATCCACAACCAATCAAATGTAAACAAAAACAAAAGCGGAAGGAAATGATCCTATAAAGTCAATGTTGTATACATCAAAATTTTCACATACAAGGATTAGAGATATAGGCATTTGGTTTCTATAGGACAAATTAACTTGTTTCTAGCATTGTTCATATGCTTTACAGAATAAATAGGAATCTTAAAATATGTTTATCCAATAAAAAATTCATTCAAGTATTTTCCTAGTAGTTTTATTAGGTCCAAAATGACCACCACAAGCCTATCAATGACAAATTTTCAAAATAGATTCACATTCATGTTCAAGCACACATCTCCTAATTACTTGGTTAGAACAACACTTTTATAATTGAGGATCATCCCAAATATAATATTTTGATTCACTCTTTATTCTGTTATGTCTAGCTTTACTCAAATCATTAGGTATCTTATGGTTCACTAGACAGTTTATAACATCAGCATAACATGGAACTTTGCCTTGACACATTAGTAATTTCTCATTTAGAAATAGATCTTGCAGTGGTATTGAATCCTCTTCCTTCACAACTCGACTTAAGTGGTCCACGATTGAGTTGTTTACATCTTTCTTATCTTTTATCTCCAAATAGAACTTTTGGAGCAGGAGATTCCATCTAATGAGCCTTGGCTTTGCTTTTTTCTTCGATAATAGATACCTTAATACTGCATGATTAGAATATATAACTAATTTAAAACCAAGCAAGTAAAGTCTAAAATAACGTAAAGCAAACATAATAGTTAAAGTTCCTTTTCTGTGATGGATTAGTTGCATTATACTAGACTAATAGTTCTTAAAGCACAGTAAATGGTATGAGTCATCTTGCCACATTTTTTACCAAGGAAGGTACTTACAACAAAATTTCTAGCATCACATATAATCTTAAATGCATAACTCCAATTAGGTGGTTGAATGATTGTTGCTAAGTCAAATGTTCTTTCAACTTGTCAAATGCTTTCTTATATCCCTCATCAAATTCAAAGGGCACGTTGATTCGCGTTGTCTTTCGGTTTTACCCTCGGAGGTCGAATCAAAAATTGAATTCCAAGGATTTCAATATAGAGTGCAACCTCGGGTCATCTCACTTAATTGGAACCTACTACAATGGACCTAAGCTAGCCTAAATGTCATGAAATGCAACTAAAATTGGTTAGGAGGGGGGTATTGGTTCTTAAAGAAAACTAACAAAATTGAATAATTGTAAGAAAATTGTGTAAAAGGTATTTTTGGAATTTTTGAAATAAGAAATTGAAAGTTAAAAATAATGATCAAATGTGAGAAAATCCTCTTGAAAAATGAGCTTTGGCTATCATAGT
>JANSVA010053966.1:0-12813 GCA_025504915.1 Erythroxylum reticulatum | reverse complement strand
GAAGAGAGTCTCATTTATTAGTTGCTTTATGATTGATTAATGAAAGAAGTGATGCATTGGATGCCTCTCTCTTCTTCAATTCCATCCATAACCGAATTTGATAGTGTAAGAAAGACTTCTTGCAAGTTTTTAGACTCTCTCTCCTTTCATACAAGGGTGAACTGAAATTACCAAGTGAAAGAGTCTCATTTTTGGTTCTTCTTCTTCTTCTAAGAAAATCTCCTCCAAACATTTCTTCTCCTTTCCCACCAAAGGAATTTGTTAACTTAGTTATCCTTGAAGAAAAAGAGGTAAATCCAATTAGTTGAGGATACAACAATAAGGAGAAGGTAGATTGCTAAAGGAAAAGATTCAAAAGAAAAGGATTTGGATACAAGAAGAAGGAGAGGGTAGCGCAGCGAGGATTTAAAGTTGTAACAAAGGAGTTGGTAACACTCTTCATCTTGCTTATGTTTTTATTATCCTTATACCATATCATGTATGGATTGGCATGATGATTTGGATTTATTGCTTTCGCTGGAAAAATGATTTCTTAAAAGTTTTGAAATCTACCGTTTCTCCAAATATAGCACGCTTTCTTTTTTCGATCCAACAGATGTAGTTTATTTTAATTTTTAATAAGGAAAAGAAAAATAGAAAAGAAAAGGGGAAAAGAAAAGAAAATGAAAAGGAAAGAAAAATTAATGCAAAAAAAGAAAAGAAATGAAAATAAAATGAAAAGGAATGAAGGGAAAATGAAAAAAATTGCTTAAAATAAATGTATCAAGGAGCAATTGCATATGAATTAAAAAATTGTTTACGGTTTATGCATCTTTCTAAAGTTGTAATGAATGTGTTATTTGAGCATGTTGAATATGAGGTAGATGTTAGCTTGGAAGGTTCACTCTTGTGATTTCATTGTATTGTTAGCATAAATTGTATTAGTGATTCCTTCAGGTTGGTATATGCTTTATGTTATTTGTGTATGAGAGTTGAATGAGATTATGAAATATAAATGTTGCATTTGTCATAGCTGACGGTACTCAATTTTTTATGAGAGTTGCTTTGTTTCACTAGCTTTGTTGACTTTGATACTACTTGACCTAAATACATCTAATCTTACTTTTGCACACATTTCAATCCTAAAAAGTCCTTTCGTTCATGATTTTGCCTGTGAACATTAGTGATGGAGAAAAAAAATGATATGCAAAGTTGTGGATTGTCATGATCATGAATGGCATTAAGTGTACCTATGGATATATTTTAGTTAAACACATTTTTTGAGTCTACCATTAGATTGCTTAGTTTTTAAAGAAGATAAATGTCGATTGATCATGAGTAAAAGCTTGGAATGTTGACATCTTGCTATGATTTTTGAAAGTCACTTATCTTTGCTTGTGATTATATATTCTTTGAACATTTAGGAAAAGAGTTAATATTTTGGGGTCTTTAGGCTTAATTTTAACATTTTGCCCAAGGAAGGTCAAAAGCTAAGTACGGAGGAAATTGATATGTGTTTAATTGTTGATACATTTAATGATTTACACTTACCAATTAATGATAAGAAAATGCTTAAGATGCTCACTTTAATTTATTTATGATTTTAGGTACAATTTGGAAGCAAAGAAATTAAAGTGAGTCGAAAGCACTATATATGAGTCATTTTCCAAAGACTTACTTTTTGCTTGTCTTCATGGAGGAAGGGAAGACAAGATAAAACATAAAACTCATGGAAGAGGGCTGGTGGAAATCAATACTCACAGTGGGCATATAACTGGAAAAATAAAGGAGTACATGATTGCATGTTTTTGCATGCAATTACATGAATTTAATGGTTGATAAAACAAAGGTGGCCAAGCGAAGGAGCAGCCAAGCAAGGAGCTAAACGACACCAAAGAACCAAACAAAATGACGGGAGAAGCAATTGAGAAAATATGAAGCATGAAACAACAACGTGATGGAAAGCAGCCAAAGGAGACAACAAATGACCAAACGACAACATATAAGTAAGACAACCCAAGACCAAAATGACAGCCTTTTATGCATGAACCAGAAAATTAATAAGTTACAACTACTTAGGCATTAAACACAGCGCTGAGGATTAGAAGCGAGGGCATGAAGCATAAACGAGTAAGTGAATAGAAGTGCTAGGACAATAAATATTGGGCACTGATTTCGGAACCCAACTCTTGCTCTGATACCACAACTGTTGGACCCTGCTTCCGGAGCCCAACATTTGGAGTCATAAAATGTGTGCTTGTGCTTATTACCATGTATGGTTATTCCAATTAACCCTTATTAGTCATCCTCGGTTCATCTTCCTTCTCTGATACTGTAAGCGTCGAGTCCTATTTTTCGAATCATTCTTATACTGAAGAAAATATTTTATACTCAACTTCCATCCAAATATTGAACATCTTAGAGGCTGAATTAGAATTCGACCTCTTCATATAATTTGTAAACCTACGTCTCTAGTTTACTAAAAATTGAAAATCATCTCAGTTGGAAACCTACAGATCTAGAGATATTCAAAATGCCAAAGCATGTTCAGTAAAATAACACCAATTCATACTATTCCAGCAGATTACTTCACTTTCCTTCAATCAAAACCTTTTTCCAATCAATTTGGAAGGTTATCGATTTTTTTGTCTGGAGAGATAGTACAATGTGTGAGGAATCTATTATCTCAAGTGTCACTTTGTTTAGTGGTTGGATAATAAGGATTGATTGAATAACAATTTCCATCCAGAAATTGTAAGTCTTAAGGACTAGGTTAAAAATTTATTCTTCAGATCATTTGTAGCTTTATGTCTCTAGTTTGTTTAGACACAAGATTCATCTCATTTGGAGGTCGAATAACAATGTTATGGCCTAAGGAAATCAAACAAGGTTCTGTCCTCAACCATATTGAATCTATTTCGGGACAAAAGACATAACTTGCTCTAAAACATAGGGAAAATGGTCATAACATTCTCTAGAGAACTCGGATTGAGATGTTCTTTAGATGGTTTAAAAGAGAACTTCAAGATCTACAACTTCATGAAGACTTCTACAGGGTCAAAAATGAGACCAGATGAAAGGATCAGATGAATAGTGCACTAGACGATATAACGTCATCACTAGACGATATGACATCACCAGGCAAAGCGTCCTCACCAGACGAAGCATCCTCATCAGATGATATGTCCTCACCAGATGAAGCGTCCTCACTAGATGATAATCCTCACTGGACGATCCATCCTCACTAGAAAACATGTCATCACCATATGATACGTCATCAACAGACGATACATCCTATACTCTTGAGCATCTCCACTTATAAGGATGATAACTTTTGACTCTGATATCTAAAAAATTCATACTATACACCATTGGAAAGCTAGAAAGATAAACTAAAACTTTATGGAAGACAACTTTGTGTAATTCAACCTAGATTGATCCATATTTTCCCTTGAACTCAGAATATGAATTTTTCCCTATGGAAGACTTGAAATTTTGCATTTCACAAACTTGGAATGTCCCGAGCTTATCCATTCAGCTACCAAATTAACTTCATTAAACTCTCAAATCTCAACTCATTTGTCTCATCCCCTTCAACTACATGTGATCAGTCATAATTCTTATCTTCCTTCCCATAACATCTCACTTATGCATACATATACATATCAACGATTTATGCTCCAAAATCATCAACTCAAGATGATAACTTCTTCACGTATATCTAATTTTAACTCACATCATCCATACACCATTCATATTTCATTAACATCAAAAGAATAGAGTTTTAAAAATCTTTAATGGCATTCCAATCCACATTACATCATCGTCTCAAAATCTCAAATTACAAAAGGTCCTTGAATAAGCAAACTTCTTACTTTCCCTAAATCAACTTAAAATACAGAATAAGCAAAATTGGAGAAATGCCCTTAGGCTCTTAATCACATGGTCTCTTAGCTATCACCTGAAGATGGGATAATAAGGTGGTGAGCTTGAAAGCTCGTGGGTAATAAGTTTATAACAAAAAATAAATAAAATCGTTGAAATGTTTCTTATCTTATAAAATTCATAGTGAATTTATAAAACTCTTTATTCTTAAATTGTCAGTCAATTTCACGATTTTTGCTCAAAACTTATAGTTAAAAATGTCCTCACATCAACATAGCAATGTACATTTAACCATCACTGTAGAACACTCAAATTATATAGCAAACTTGACAATTTCAAAGATACAATGCACAATCAAATGGCTCGAGAGTTTCATGGAACAAAACAGAGAAACCAAAGTTTACACTAAGAAAAAAACAAGTCCAATTTCTCGGGATCTCGTGGTCTTAAGTGGGTAGCTGGGAGAAGGCTATGGGTTAATATGCACATGACTAACAAAACGGGTTCCTCTCTTGCCCAAACAAAAGCACATATTCATGCTCAAATCATTTTATCATATGATAATACTTTCATGCTTTCACATCTTTTCATTCATACAAATGCCATAACGTGTTTCAAGGAAAAATATGAATATTTCAAAACCTTTTTTCATTTTATAACTAAAATTCATTCACCAATGTGTAGCAATTTCTCAGATCACTCAAAACAATAAAAGCAACATTTATGAATTAATTAAAATCATTTCACTTTCTTGATTAGTAAAAACGTTAATGGCTCATAACTCTATTATAAACATATAACCCACCTTGATTTCCTTGCTTAAAGACTTTCACAAAATGCCTCTTCTCTTATACCTCTTGGCTCTTTTATCCCCTTGGTTTTTCACCAAATGAAAATATGTTTGGCTCAAATGGAAGCTCTTCTCTTCCTCTACCTTTTTCTCATCTTGAATCACTTCAAAATCTCTCTCAAAAGTTAAGAAATGAAGAAACCCTAGCTCAACTCTCTTCTTTTGTCTCAACCACTGAAATCTCTCTTCTTTCTCTATTTGATTTGTTATTTCTCTTCCTCTCTCCTAATTTAGCGTTTTTTTTCTTCTTCTTCTTAAACAATAACCCTCCTCTTCTTTGGTCTTCCAATTTTGCCCCTTCTTTCATTTACCTCCTAACTCCTTTAATCTTCTTAAACGCCATATTCACTCTAACTTAGTTCAAATCTCTATTTATGCCCACCAAATTAATGATTCAATTCTAAATATAATGAAACAAATAAATGAATAATAATTGAAAAAAATTCAGGGTTTAACAATAAACCCGCAAGGTTTATTTATCCCATAACACTACAGTGGGTAGCATTGGAGAGGCTTGCGTTTAACATAGATGAGGAACTTATGTGAAGAGGGCTTAATGGTTGCCTGAAGAAGGCTTAGTGGCTTGCTAGAGTAGGCGTGGATGGCTAGTGCAGGCATAAATGTGGCGCGTGAACAATATCATTGGAACTAAAACTCATGAACCTTATTTGTACCATTAATGAACAGTCAGGCACAGTGAGATGCACAATGGACTGCGTTAAACACAGACGAGGACTACATATGAGGCAAACCAAAGGGGGTTTTAACTAGGCATTGAATAGAGGCTAATGTACTTTTTCGCGAGAGACTTATGGAATGGTGATATCCCGATGTCGATTCAAAGGCGACATCAACACCGATGACCCAAGTTAAGTACTTTTTTAATTATTTTATTGTTTCTTTCTCTTATTAGAAATTGCTTGTGTTATGCTATGTTTATTGATTTGGGTATTATGTATGGATAATTAGATTTTTGTTATTGTTCGGTTATTTATATATGAACCCATTGGGTATTGTGAGTTGATGATTTTAATGCATTTATTAAATCGTTTATTTTCAAACCCAATTCTGGAATTTTGATATAATTCGTAATTATTATGTTGAAATTCATATGTAGCGACTAATGATTCATAATCATTATGGATAACATGAGTTAGATTAAATGACGTATAGTATGTGGTTGTTTCCTTGATTAATTAGTTTACCTAATTTGTAATGCTATAGCCTAATTAAATCTAAAGATCATGTCCTAGGTTATTCGGTAGCTAGGTTTAATTAACAATTGTATCTTGATTAAACCAAACCTAAGGGAAAACTCAAGTTAATTATTGACCCATGATTAATTATTGCTAGGAGAGGTATTACACATCAATTTAATGAAATATGCTTAATTAGGGTGTAGGAAAAGATTAAACCAAAGGTTCGGGTCCCTATCAAATTCCCCACTTTTAATATTTTTTGCATGTTTTCTTTAATTTGTTTTTATTAGTTAGTTTCATTTTATTTTCTTATTCGAAAGTAGAAAATCCCTTGTTAAACCTAAGAACCAGTTAATTTCATTTCATAAACTTTACACACACTCTCTGTGGATCGACCTAGACTCACCGCTGCTATAGTAGTAGGTCTAGTTATTTTATTTTGACTAGTGTAACGATGCGTAGTCAACCATCCTGAATTAAAGTTATTACATTACAAACCCTTAAACAAAACAATACATATCTTAAATTCAAATACATTTTGTAATTACAACATTTACAAACTTTTAACAAAATACATCATGTCTCATATTATTATATACAATTAAAACATACATTCCCAAAACAAAACACATTCTTCATTGGCCACTGTAGTTTTTATTGTCCCAGTCTTCAAACCCTCCTATCTGATCCTATAAGGGGCAAAACCACCATGATAAGCATAAAGCTTAGTGGGGAGTATACTAAACAGAATATAAGCTGACAACTGTTTCAAATAGTCATCCAAACATTCACATATTCAAAATGACATCAGATTATAAATAGTGTTAACTTATCCTTTTTTAAACTAAACCAAAATATCATGAATCCCATAAAAAAATATAACATATCAGAAAAGGTTACATATTTGTTTCAAAGCAAAAATCACTAACTTCAAAGTTAAATATTATAATATCAGAACAAAACTTTTTTGTAACAATATAGAATTTGCTTATTTGGAAACAAAGATCAAATGATCAAAGCTTATTTATTTTAGAATTGAGCATATAATAGAATACAAAACAAGTTAGTCTATTAATCCTTTATATAAAAGTGGGTAATGGGACTAATACAGGAGATATTGTGATCAGCATTACAAAACAGAAGAGAATTATGTCTTAATAATAGGAAACATCGAAGTGTCAGCAACAGGAGACACTGAAGTGTCAATAACAAGAGACATCAAAGTGTCATCGGAGTAATTGCAGACCCTTCTAGGCATGCCTATTTACCCACGACTAGGACTTAACAGTTTTAAAAAAAATTGATTCATTTTAGAATTCTCATATGAGGAACATATGACAACATATACCACTTTATTCCATTTTGTTCAACTTGACATATTCATTAACTTCTAAACAAACTAACATGTCATAGAATTATCGGTATGTGAAACAATGCATGAATACAGGTATTGAGTCATTAAAAATTATGTAATTCACAAAAATAGAAAGCACTTCCAACATAATCCCAAATATCAAGCTCCTCAGACACTTGATGGTTTGGAAATTAACACATTATCATCGCATTCCCAATTCACAAACATCCATATCCAATTCATAAAACATAAGCCTTTGGAACCTCATTCATTCGTAAACACACCAAGCAATTCAAAATTATATTTGTGATTATTAAACCATACATTCTTTATATTATCATCCCAATTAATAATGCATAATTAAATTAAGTGTTATTCAATTAAATTGAATACCAATTTAAGTTTATAACACACCTTAAACAATTCCATTTAAGTCCTGTCATACCAAATAAATTAACTTAACGTTATATAGTTCATCAATTGCACAAAATCCCAATTTTTCACCTTCATAATCATATCCCAAAATTGTGGGATAAGTGACCTGAAACCTCTAAACAACTATTTTCACAGCATAGATTTTTGGATCAGTTTTGTATGGCCATTCTGACCTAGAAACTGACATTTTTAGACAATATGTTCATCTAAAAATGTTCCGCTATGTATTAAGTTTCAAATGAAATAAATTTAATGAACTTGGGTTCATTATCCCAAGAGTTATAACCAAAATACTACAGACTGTTCTCAACTATAGACAACAACCACAACTCAACTTCAAGCCAAATTTCAAAGTGATAGAAATAAAATTTGATTCCTTCATGAAAGCCATAGATATATGTATCTAGTTTAATATGTATATAAAATCATCCCTTTTGTATACATACAGGTTAATATATGGCTAAAATACTGATACCTATTCAGTAGAACCACTCCTTCTAATAAGTATCCAGCAAGTATCAAGTTTTTAGCCTCAATTCTTTCTTAATTCAGTACACATTTTATCCACTTCAAACATCAAACAATATATGTGCTAAAATGATACCAAGTTTAGTATTTCCCTACCTTTTTAGTTTAAAAGAACAACTTCAAATATCTAATTTATCAGCCCTTTTAAGGAACCAAACCCAACTTTAAGAGCAAGGTGGAAATAAGATGATCTTCACACCATAGAGACAACAACATAAGGGATAAAATAAATTATTCCCTTAATGAATAGTTTGTCAAAGTACTTCGTGTGATAACATATAAGATTGATGCAAAAATTCATAATAAAGGCAGGGATGATTTCGGTGGAGAGATTGAAAAAAAAGTGAGGGTTGCAAGAAATTCGTTAGAAGAACACAATACCTAAGCTACTAGGTGTCTCATTTATGCATTGACACATGTCTACAATGCATGACTCCCATTTTCCCTCCATTTATGCTGCCAATTGTGACACTTCCATTAGGCCACTTGTCAACTTATTAACAATGTCATTTGTCACATTCCTACCAAAATATTTTTCACACAATGGATGGTGCCAAATGTCAATGCATTAACTATGCCAATCATCACTAACTCATAGGCTTAATCATTATAATTTTCATGTATAAACTTAACTTGTTTGTTGACCATTTTTCCTAGTGCAAAGGTACATTTAAATACTTCAATTCTTTATTGGCTTCAATTAATTCCAATTCACTAACTATGGTCCATCAATACCAAAATTCAAGTCACATGTCTTTCAATTTCAAATCATAGCATAATTTTAACTCATATCATACACGTACTTTCATAAATATGTAACATTTCATCAAAGGTATTTTTTGGGGCCTTACACATCTTGTTGTAGAAGCTTGCATGATGGTGCAACTATCTTCGAAAAGTCCTTAATGAACCTGCAATAAAAACTTGTATACCCAAGAGAAGAATGCACTTCCCTCACAGTAGAAGGGTAAGATAAAGAAGAAATAAAATGAACTTTAGACTTGTCTACTTCAATACCCCTAACAAATATGACATGGCCTAAAACTATACCTTGATCCATCATAAAATGGCATTTTTCCCAGTTCAACAAAAGATTAGTTTCTATACATTGTTCTAAGATAATGGCAAGATTCTCAAGACATTCATCAAAAGAAGATAAATACATACTAAAATCATCAATGAATACCTTAATAATCTTTTAAACATATTTGGAAAAAATGCTTACCATACACCTTTGGAAAATGGCGGGTGTGTTACATAATTTGAATGGCATCCTTCAATAAGCAAACGTACGAAATGGGCATGTAAATGTGGTCTTCTTTTAATCTTTCGATGCAATCAAGATCTGAAGATAACCTAAAAATCCACCTAAAAAAGAATGATAGTCATAGCTAGCTAATTTCTTAAGCATCTAATCAATAAAAGGAAGGGGTAAGTGGTTTTTATAAGTAGCAGAATTTGTCTTTATATAATCAATACATACTTGATGGGAACCACATCAACTTCCTGGTTTGTCATAATGGTAATTCAAGATTTCTTTCGAACCACATAGATAGGACTTAGCCACTTACTATTGAAGATTGGGTAGATCACCCCAGTGTCGAGAAGCTTCAACACCTTATTGGAGGATTCAACCTATGTTGAGCTTGCCTTGTGGATTTTGCATCCTCCTCTAACAAAATCATATGTATGCATATGGCAGGGCTTATCCCTTGGATATCTATGATAGCACACCCGATGGCCTTCCTGTGCTCTCTTAGCATTCGAACTAGCCTCTTGTCTTTTTTTAAAATCAGCTTCATCAAAATGATAACTGGGAGAATTTACTTATCTCCTAAATAGACAAACTTTGGGTGTGTAGGGACTGGCTTCAATTCTAATTCTTTGGCCTACACATCAAAATGCAACAACTTCTAGTAAGCCTAAAATAATTGTATAGATGCCAAATAATATCTTTTGGAGAGCTTTCTAATGATTACAAAGCAGGTATCATTTCTATAAGCTCTTCTTCCATCTCAACATCAGTGTTGGCTTCTACTTCCATATCCTTAGCTAAAGTCATTTCCAAATGATCCTTGCAACTTAAGTTAAACATTTCTTACACCAAAGGATCAATCACTTTAACGGAAAAAACACAATGATCATTAGGATGATGTTTCATGGCATAAAAATATTGAAATGAATCACTTCCCCATCAAATTCTATTATGAGGGTGCCTTCACGAACAACTATATTAGTTTGAGTCATATTATGAAGTAGTCTCCCTAATAAGTTAAGTATAAGATTACATAAAGTGTCATCATTCATATTCTAGAAATTTTCACAAAACAATAACTTATTAAATTGCAGCAAAACATCCTCAACCATACCATCAGGATAAGAGTTAGTGTAGTCAACCAGTTGTATGATCACATTTTTTTATTTTAATAGACCTAAATTCAAAGAAGCATAAACCAAACGAGGCACCCCATTAATAAAAGCACCCTAGTACAACATAGCTCTATTGGTCATAGTATTACTAATTTTGTAAGTAATGGTAATCATACTTCAATCCCAGCATTTTGGAGGCATCTTCTTTCTAAATACTGATGTGGACACATTCTCACCCATCATCACTTTCTCATCACCCCTCAGTTTCCTCTTATGTGTGCACAATTCTAGAAGGAATTCAACGTACCTTGGTATTTGTTTGATGGCTACATGTAGTGGTATGTTAACTTCCACTTTTCAAAAAATCTCTAATATCTCCTTTTCCTTCTCCTCCTTTTTCAATCTTGTCAATCTGCTAAGAAAAGGTGGAGGGTTCGTTTTAATAATATTAGGACTTTCAAAATTTACTTTCGTATTTGATGATGAATTTTCTTCCTTTCCTAATTCCTTCTCGATCTTTCCTTGGTAGCAATCTCTGGTGGGCTTCTCTTAAGACCCTTAATCTTCTTTCTACTCCTCAGGGTTATAGCATTGACATTTTTCGGTTTACATCAAGTTGGATGGCAACTTTCCTCCACCTAGCAATCCTAGGTGACTGAACCTTACTACCATTTGACCTATTTGGTTTTCCAAATTTTATGTGTTTGCTTTTGATTCTGATGGATTCATTATAAACTCTAATTAAGCTACATCGTACTTTTTCAATTTGTTGTGTGTCTTGACAAAACTGAAGAATGTTAGTAGTAGAAACCTTGTTAAATTTATATAGAGCATTACCTAAACCAGAAAAAAGGGGCTATTTGTGCTCCTTGTGCCCTTGGTTGAAATTGTTATGCTCTTTACGACCAATTCTGGAAGTAATTTTGCTACCAGTTCCCTCTATAACTCAAGTTGGGGTGATCCATCTAACCTACGTTATACGTCTACGAGTACAAGTTGTGTTTATTTGGGAAGTTCCCTCCTGCAATATTCGTGTACTCTATACTTACTTCTTGCAATGTTGAGAACTTATTAGTTGGATGGATAGTGTTTGGATATATCCCACACACTTTCACTTATACTTGTACAACTACAATCTACTAAAAAAAGATGTTAGTTCATTTAAACAATGTTCAAAGATGAAGTGCTTACCTTCTTTACTCATCAAAAATTGTTGCGAGTGCCAAATTATTGGGAGCTAGTGGCTATCTACTCAAGTAAGATCCTGGATTCAATGGGAATCTTCTCCCAAAGTGCCCTACCACTCATTGTATCATCCAAACTCCTATCTATAAATAGTAATCCTTTATAAAATTAATAAATGAGAAGTTGCTCTGATATGTTGTGGTGTAGACAACTGGCACATAACTTCTTAAACTACTCCCAATACTTATAAAGAGATTTTCTTTTATATTGCTTGATACCACATATCTCTATCTGAATACTTACCATATTTGAGGTCAAAAAATATTTCTCCAAAAATAGTCTCTTCATCTCTAGCCATATGTTTATGCTTCCAGTCAGTAAGTCAAATAGCCAATCCTTCACTACATCCATGAGTGAGAATAAGAATGCTCTCAATATGATTTGTTCGTCAGTCACCCCAAGATGCTTTAAGCTTAGACAAATGACATTGAGCTCTTTAAGATGCTTATATGCATCCTTACCTGCAAGACCATGAAAGTTAGGTAGTAAATGAATTAATCCAGATTTCAACTCAAAGGTAACTTGTTTGGTAAAATTCAGAAATGTTATGCATAACGGTCTTTGAGTTAAATAAGGTGCAGCCAACTCCCTTAATGTCATTGGATTTGCCATTATCTCTTCGGATTTCATTTCTAATTCTTCTACCAAAGTTATCCTTACTTGCCTACGTAATCTTCGTAATGTTCTCTCGATCTCTAGATCAAGTTTCTCAATTTCTCTACGAGCAGATCTCGTCACTACAATACACTAAACTCACAAACTTTTAAAATTAACAAATAATAAAAAGAAACAAATATAAATAAATATATGTTGGGGTTATGTAAATATAATGCCCTAGAAAGTAAATGTATTTACATACAACTTATTCTTCTTCAAGTTAGTTTTGTAATAAAAATATTTATTATTAATAAAACAAAAGAGTTTGGTTTTATTTGTATGAGCATTATATAACTAGTCATAAGGTACTA
>JANSVA010053955.1:0-12813 GCA_025504915.1 Erythroxylum reticulatum | reverse complement strand
CTTAAGTTGCAACACATATCATAATCGCTTTTCACCAATGCAAATAAACGAAGTCAAAATAAGACATCTTTGTTCAATGGCAAATATGAAACGAAAATGAATTCTTCTCACAGATTTCGCTCTTACACTCAAGTGTTTGAGGCAAAGTGTTTCTCTCAATCTCTCTCTAACATATTTCATTACCAAAGGCTTGCAATTTCACCAGTTATCATTCATTCAGATCAAATGAGTTAATAGATCATAAGGACTTTATTTAGGATTGTAATAGGGCTAGGTTCACAGGTGAGGTAAAAATGACAAAAGTTTAATTATAAGCATTCACAAAGTATCAAGTAAAAAGATACTCAATTTAAAATTCTGAGATAAACACATGACACAAAGGGTTACAATCACTCATATTAACTCATGCTACTATGCTTTATTCTTCTTTTCTTATCTTTTTTTTCTTTCCTTTTCCCTTTTTTTCCTTTTTTCATTTTCGAATAATGCTAAGAACAAGGGAAAACAATAAAAACAAGAGAAAATAGTAAACTCCTGAGTAGAAGCACCAATAAAAGTATCTCAGAATAAAATACAATACAAAAGTTCCAAATTACTCAATATTTCATTCAACTTATGATAGGGTAAGGCTAATGGGGTTTTTGAGTTTTAAAATAAGGTGATTGATTGAAAAACAGGGATAAGGGCTAAAAAATGTTTGCAAAGGGAAAATAATTAGGTGGATTATTTTTAAGCTAAAGGGCTTAATCATTTCTATATCCCATGTAATCAAACAAATTCAAACCGGTTCTTTGCAAGTTCTGAAGGCAACATCAATAAAGGAGCATCACACAATTTAAAGAAATAGCATGACATAAAGATGATGTCATTTAGGCTTAAATTTCGCTCACAGGTTCAAGTTAAGAATTCACTTCAATTCCACACATTCCTCATCACTCAAATGTTAAAATTTTGACTAAGTCTATAAGATCAATTATTACAATCAATCAACATGATTCACCTTAAAACTCACTTAGCCTAATTTAATTTCATGCATATATCCAATCTCATCCAAACTAATATGACAAAGTTTCATGGCTTAACATGTATAACCACATACAAAAATCAATAAAACTCACACAAAAATCGAAAATATTCACACACCAAAAACTCCAATGTTTGTTCCCTCACACCTAAACCAACATTGTCCTCAATGTTAAAGAAGCATAAAAATAAAGGAAAAAATTAAAGAAAGCTTCTCTATTATGGAAGTGCCAAATTCAAGGTGTTGGCGGATGTGGCAGTTGAAATCCTTCATGCTCCCAGTAGGTCATCCAATTGTGCTCCAAACGATGCACTTTCCGTTCGATCCTACTAAGACGAGCTTCTAAATCGATGTCGTGTTATTGGTGGTTAATAGGTTCAGCTGGTGGGGCCTGATTTCGTGCTGCTGAGGTTCACGTCGTGGGAAAGGTGGTTGGGTCGGGAGTGGTAAAAGCAATTTGGCCACGACTAAAATCCACAACTCCCATCCTACTCAAACAATTCAAATTCAATGACCTTATTCCACAAGCCACATTCATGTCAGTATGATCTAAATCCAATAGTTGCAAATTAATAACTAATTGCGTAATATATGAATCGAGGATCAAAGGTTTGGATTTCTTTTGTAACACCGACTAAAATTGAGTTATAAACCAGTAACCTAAATTGACAGGTATGTGCCTTTCCATACACCACAAGAAATAAAATTCTACTTTTGACAACGTGCCCACAACATCTTTACGACCAGAAAAATTGAATGCCAATAGTCTATGGATGATTTTAAAAATAGGATTCCTAAGAAAAGAACTCTTCGAAATACTAGCATTATATGGATTCGGATCAACAGACGATTGACTCCATAACTTCGAGGCATTGAAATCTTCATGAAAGTCACATTGAGCATTACGAAATAACTCAGTCTCAATTTCAACAGTTGAAATAAAACCTATAGCAACATTGAATTCAGCAATTGATAATGCAAATTCGTTTCCCATCAATTGAAATTCAACAACCTCTTTTGTGAACACATTAAACTCATTAGTACAATTAAATTGGAATGTGCTATAAAATTATCTCGTTAATTCAACAAATGCAAGACAATTAATTCAAGCAAAGATACTCCAGCCAATTGGACCCTTCAATTGCGTGAAAGAGTCATAAATATTTAATGCTTCAAGTTTGTCGAAAAGAATAGGCTTAAATGGATAAATTTTTCGTTCACTTAGCTGTTGGAATTGGGTTGTATCTTCGGGAAGTATGAAAGAGGTGCAATCCCCAACTTTAGTGGTCCATTTGCTTTTGTTTTCGACCTCCTTGCCTCTCCTTGTCCTTTGGCTTGTTTGTGGTGGTGGAGGAACAAGAATTTATGTCGGGGCTGTTGCAGGAGGTGATTTGATGGTGGTGGAAACGGGTTGTGGTGGAAGAGCATCAGCAGCAAAACGAATTGGAGGGGCTTTTCTACAAGAATCACTTTTCTTCCTTAGCATTGTACGAATTTTGTGAAAGACAACCTGCAAAAGAATAAGACAATAATGCAAGCACAAACTCACAAGTTAGGGTTGATGGGTGAGTTGGCAATGAAGACCAGGAGTGACGTAAATTGGTGGTGGGCAAGTGGGAGTAAATATCTAAGATGGGTGTGTTGTGCGGCAACTGGAAATTGAAATATGAAGGGGAGAGTTTATGAAAACAGAAGGGGGAAAAGAGAGGGGAAAAATAGGTGCGTCGGGAAATAGCTAAAAATTCCATTTGTTTTTTTCTCGTTTTTTTGTTTTTTCATTTTTTTAAATTTTAAACAAGAAAAGATGAAAATTAAAATGACAGAAATAAAAATGTGAATTTAAATTCCTAACTGACTGAAATAAACATACTGAAATGAAAAGAAAAACAAACCTGAAAAATTTACGGGTTCCCCTGAATGCACTTCTTTAAAGTCTTTAGCTGGATATGTTTTGTTACTTACCTAATCAGAAATAGGTTGGGGGTACCAACTCTATTTCTTCCACTTGCTTAACCAAAAGTTTTTTATAGTATGGCTTTAGGTGATGTCCATTAACTTTAAATACCTTAGAGGTATCTAAACTCTGAATTTCTACCGCATCATGAGGAAAAACGTTAGTAATAATAAACGGTCCAAGCCAATAAGATCGTAATTTTCCTGGAAATAACTTAAGTTTCAAATGATAAAGAAGAATTTTTTGTCCGATGGAAGTTTCCTTAAGATTATTTTATCATGAAAAGCTTTAGTTTTTTCCTTATAAATTTTCTCATTTTCATATGCCTCATTACGAATCTCCTCTAATTCTTGTAATTGCAATTTCCTATTGTTACTAACCTCCATCTGATCCATATTCAACTACTTCACAGCCCAATACTCTATGCTCTATTTCTACAGGTAAATGACAAGGCTTACCGAAAACTAATCTGTAAGGCGATATACCTATACAAGTTTTATACGCAGTTCGGTATGCCCACAAAACATCGTCCAATTGTAGACTCCAATCCTTTCGGCTCGGATTCACCACTTTTTATAGTATGGATTTGATCTCTCTATTGGACACCTGAGCTTGCTTACTTGTCTGTGGATGGTAGGTAGTAAAGACTCGGTGTGTGATATCACATCTTTTCATCAAAGCTTCAAAAATCTTGTTGTAGAAATGGGTTCTTCGATCACTAATGATAGCTCGAGGTATTCCGAACCTGACAAAAATATTTGATTTAACAAAATCAATAACAGTTTTAGTATCGTCAAATATAGTAGCCTTAGCTTCAACCCATTTCGAAACATAATTTACAGCCAACAAAATGTAGTTCTTACCAAAGTACGAAGGGAAAGGACCTATAAAGTCTATTCCCCAAACATAAAAAATCTCACATACCATAATGTTCGTAAGTGGCATTTGATTTTTTGATCCCAGGTTACCTGTTCTTTGACAACGATTGCAAGACTTGCAAAACATGTAAGAGTCATAAAATAACTTAGGCCAAAACAGTCCACATTCTAAGATTTTTCGAGCAATTCTTTTGGGACCAACTTGTCCTCCACACATAGATGAATGACAAAAATGAAAAATAGACAGAATTTCATCATCTGTGACACATCTCCTAACAATTTGATCAGAACAAAATTTTCACAAATGAGGCTCATCCCAAATGTAATATTTAGCCTCTTTCTTGATTTTATCTCTCTCAGCTCTAGATAAATCACTAGGTAAAGACTTAGTTACTAAAAAGTTTACTATGCCTGCATACCATGGAATTACTTGTTGAATTGCGAAGAGATTCTCATACAGAAATTTGTCGTGAAGAACATCAGAGGCAGTACTCGAAGTGATTCTACTCAAGTGGTCGGCCACTAAATTTTTAGCTCCTTTCTTATCGGGGATTTCCAAATCGAACTCTTAAAGAAGTAAAATCTATCGAATTAATCTTGGCTTGGCTTCTTTCTTGTTCACCAAATACTTCAGAGCTGCATGGTCGGAATAGATGATCACCTTCGTCTCTAACAGGTATGATCGAAACTTCTCTAATCCAAAGAAGACCACTAAAAACTCCTTGTCCACTTTTTGGCCTAACACGATGCCAACTGTATAATCCGAAGCATCGCACATCAACTCGAAAGGCATGTCCCATTGCGGTGGCTGAATAATCGACACTGTCGTGAGTCGCTCCTTGAGTCCATCAAATGCACTTTTGCATGGATTGTCAAAATCAAATTTCACATCTTTTTGGAGTAATCTACACATAGGTTGCGCAATTTTAGAGAAGTCCTTGATAAACCGCCGATAAAATCCTGCGTGACCAAGAAAAGAACAGACTTCCTGTACATTCGCGAGATAAGATAAAGATCAAATAACATCTATCTTAGCCCTACCGATTTCAATTCCTTTCAAAAAAACTGTATGGCCCAAAATAATGCCTTGATCAACCATGAAATGACACTTTTAATAATTTAAAAACAAATTAGTTTCAATGCAACGTTTTTGCACTTTTTCAAGGTTGACAATGCATATTTCAAAAGACTCCCCATATATCATGAAATCATCCATAAAAATTTTCATGCAATTTTCCATAAGATTGGAGAAAATATTTACCATACATCGTTGAAATGTCGCAGGTGCATTACACAATCTAAATGGCATTCTTCAGTAAGCAAAGGTACCGAATGGACATGTGAAGGTTGCCTTCTCCTGATCCTTAGGTGCTACCAAAATCTAGTGATATCCTGAATAGCCATCTAGACAATAATAGTGAGATTTGTCCGCAAGTCTTTCTAGCATTTGATCAATAAATGGAAGCAGAAAATGATCTTTTTTAGTAACTGAATTAAGCTTCCTATAATCTATGCATACCCTCCAACCATTTTGAACACAAGTTAGTATTAACTCACCATTGTTATTTTCAATTACAGTCACACCAGTTTTCTTCGGAACTACTAAACTAGACTTACTCAATTACTATTCGAAATTGGATAAATGATGCCCTTGTTAAGAAGCTTCAAAAATCTCTTTCTTCACCACTTCCATCATGGGTGGGTTTAGACGACGTTGTGGTTGCCTCACCTCCTACACTTCATCTTCCATCAAAATTTGGTGCATGCAGATATTGAGGCTAATACCTTTCAAATCAGCTATCGTCCAACTGAAAGCTTCTTTATTCTCCTTTAATACGTTAATCAGC
Source organism: Erythroxylum reticulatum (assembly GCA_025504915.1). Classification (NCBI taxonomy): domain Eukaryota; kingdom Viridiplantae; phylum Streptophyta; class Magnoliopsida; order Malpighiales; family Erythroxylaceae; genus Erythroxylum; species Erythroxylum reticulatum. Next base: position 7,110 of record JANSVA010053955.1, on the reverse strand, counting down.
TGACTTTCCTGCACATTCAGAAGTTGATTAGAAATAATAAGGGGAAACGTGTCTTTCCCACCTAAAAAGATGTATTTCAAATGACTAGGTAAGCTCTTTAATTCTAACGTTGGTGGACTAGTTACTGAAGGCAACAATTTGTTCAAACTTCTGGGCATTTCCAGGACATGAGCTGATGGGAGAGTGGTTCGGTGGTCTCCAAGCAAAGTGACATCTCCATTGGTTCATCAGTTAACGTTGTTTTCTCCCTTTCTTGCCAATGTGATACGTTTTCCATTAATTCCCTAGATAATGTCGACTCCTCACTTCCTTGCCACGTTGATGCCTTTGCCATTTCCAATATCATTTTAGCTTCATCTTTGTCCTTCAAGATCAAGTTTTCCTGCACCCACGTGTCAATAAAGTCCATAGAAACAATCGATTGTTCATCATCCAAAATTTTCATGGTATTGTAGATATTGAACTTAATTAATTCACCATTAAATTCCATTGTTAAAGATCCATCATGAACTTCTATTTTAGTTCTAGTCATTTTCAAAAACGGAATTCTGAATAAGATCAGAGTGGAGGAAGATGCGTCATCGGTGCCCATCTGTAAATGTAAAAATCAGCCAGAAAAAGCATGTTCCCTATTTGAACCAATATGTCTTCTAACACACCATTCGGATAAGCATTTGAATGATCCACTAATTGAATCACTATGTTAGTTTCTTTAAGAAGTCCAACATTTAAAGATTTATACACATTGTATGGCATAACATTTATGGACGCACCTAAATCTAACATAGCTCTTTCAATCCGCAAATCACCAATTTGGCATAGGATAGTAAATATACTTTAATCTTGACATTTCGGTGGAAGTTTCTTCTTTTGAAAAATCGTTGAAACCTTTTCTCCCAATTGCACTTTCTCATCAAATTTTAATTTCCTCTTTGACGTACAAAGCTCCTTAAGGAATTTGGCATACCTTAGAATATGTTTAATTGCATTAAGGAGAGGAATGTTTACCTGCTGCTGTCGCCTGCATCCAAATTTACAAGAAATCACTTTCGTTAATACAATTTAATGTAGTAATGGTAAGTGGATATCGTTCTTACGATAAATCTTAACGATAAAGGAGCTACGAATTCAAAACAAAACAAAGTAACAATATAGGGGGTTTTAATTCACAAAAATTTAAGTAAAAATATAAGAAAAATCACAAATCAACATAAATAATTGGATTTGAAAATTTAATGGGAAATATCTTGGTTTTTGGGTCATCGATGTTATCACGCTAAAATGGACCCTTGATATAAAATTTCAATCATTAATAAACATTCATTGGGAATGTTTTCTCTTAAGCGTAATGACTAAAAACGTGCATTCTAGCATTCTTATTAAACAACAACCTAGATACAATCGTAGGTTCAATTGAATAATAGCTTTACGAATCAAGAAACCAATGAGCAAGAGAAATACATGTATGACATGCACTCAATCAAGCGAATATCTTCTTAGAATTTCTGACTCTAACGTAAAGAAAGTAATCATAATTGTTACTTGTGATTAACAAAACTGAACGTCATATTTCATTAATCTAGCTATTGAACGAATTAATCCCTAGTTGCGCACCTAAAAATCAACCAATCCAATTAGAAAAAGTAATTAAGAAGATATTCAATGTTCATCAATAACATAAACTTTATTGAAACATCTCACATATAATAGCGGATAACATAGATTTCCTTAACCAAAAAAAGAAGTTTAGCTATTCATAACGAAAGTAGAAATCAAAGAAATAATAATATAACAAGTCTCCATCCTTGGTCTTTCTTAAAGAATACGAAAATATAGAAGAAAAAATGCAGAAAAACGCAAAAACAACCAAGAATAAATGCAGAAAACAAAAACCTATTCTAAAACAAAGATTAATGTGAACAGTCACATTTTTTTCCTATTTAATGCCTCCCGATCCCTTCCTTTTTCATCCTATCTTGTAGATCACGTTTCCCCCATGTGCAGATTATGAATCTCCATCAATCTTATCTTAAAAGATTATAAAAATCTCAAAAGAATCATATTCAGATTTTGAAAGCAGATCTGGAAATTAATTTCATCCTTGCACATGTCCACGCTTAGTGACTGAATTGCTGCCAGACTTGGAATTTCAGATTTTCTTCATTTCTTTTGCATCTTTTTAATTTAATTTCATCTCTAAAGTGTTAAAAATCATCCACAAACAATTATAAGATAATTCCATTAATTTTGAATAATAATTTCAACACATTAAATAGAATTTAAGTACAAAATAAGCGCAAATTGATAACTTAACAATTATTGTGACAGGTACTGATGTAGAAAGAATGAAAAATCTGAAGCAATGTCTCTTGAAGGAATTTGATATCAAGGAGCTAGGAAAGTTAAAGTACTTCCTAGGCATTGAAGTAGCTCACTCAAGGCAAGGGATTTTCATCTCCCAATAAAAGTATGTACTTGACTTGTTGAAAGAAACAAGAAAATTAGGTTGTAAACCAGTAGACACATCGATAGAATTCAATCATGGATTAGGTGATGCTCTAGAAGATCCTATTGTAGATAAAGTATCATATCAGAAGCTTGTTGGGAAGTTGATATGTCTGGCATATACAAGACCAGATATAACATTTGCTGTGAGCAAGGTCAGTCAATTTATGCACAATCATAAAGAATCACATCTCAATGCAGTAAACAGAATACTACAATACTTGAAAGGTAGCCCAAGAAGAGGAATTATGTTTAAGCGATAAACAATCACAGGTATGACATTAGAAGCTTATACCGATGCAGATTATGTAGGGTCTTTGGTCAATAGAGATCAACATCGAGTTATTGTATACTCCTAGGTAGTAACCTTGTAACATGGAGGAGTAAAAAGCAGAATGTAGTGGCAAGATCAAGTGCAGAATCTGAGTTTAGATCTATGGCATTGGGACTATGTGAATTACTTTGGCTAAAGATAATTCTTGATGATTTGAAAATTAAAATGGGAAGGACCTATGAGGTTATATTGTGATAACAAATCAACTATCAACATTGCACATAATCCAGTACAACATGATCGTACAAAACATATTGAAGTTGATATCATCAAGGAAAAACTGGACAGTGGCTTAATATGCACTCCATTTGTGTCAACCAAGGATCAGTTGGCAGACATTCTTACAAAGGGATTGACAAGCACAATGTTTCAAGACATTATTGGCAAGCTAGGAATGGAAAATATCCACTCACCAGCTTGAGGGGGAGTGTCGCATTATGTAAAATCTTTCAGATTATGTAGAATCATGCAGCATTATCTAGAAGATTGTATAGCTATAGAAATCATGTAAATCCCTGATTTCTAGGGATTAGAATAAGATACAAATTTTCATGTATCTTAGGAAATCTGATACTATATTTAGTGTAGACAATTGTATATTTATTCAATGTAGCTGTAACCTACTGATTATGAGAATGAAATTATCTCTTCTCTGCTAATATTTCACAATCATGAATATAATGAAGAAATTGGAGAGTTTTCTCCCTATGATGATGATGATGAATTACTTCCATAAATGAAGAAATCAATAAAAATAAAGACGTTGAAGAAAATTATTTAAATGAGCCACAAAATAATGAGATGAATGATGCGAGAGAATATATTGCAAATCTTATTATATTACAATAAAATGCATAATTTATTATGTATTATTTACTTAACTTGAATATTTATTTTTGGATTATAATATTATTTAGCTTTTTTATATGTTTTAATATTTATTTTTGATATTAGTTTTATTTCCTACAAGAAAATGAGACATCTTTTTAAATAATTTCCTACAAGATGGTTATCTAAAATTTCCTACAAGATGGTTATCTAAGAAATAGGCAACTGTAAGGTGTAAATCAGACATCTCTTGTAGTGATGTGAATTAAACCTCAAAGTCTACAACAGTGTCTGTATGATACATTTATCAATTTGAAATCATTCAAAGTATGAAATTATTGATGTCACGATTTAAATAGAAGTGAATTTGTCAAACAGTTGTAAAGTAAATGTAAACTCATTCCATTAAAGACCTAATAATAGTTAAATTCTTTCAAATCAAATGTAAACCTAATATATTATGCTTTGCATATTGTTTAATATACTTTAAATATTATTTATATGCATAAATAATTTTTACTAAAAAATAAAATATAGTTAAAATTTAAAACTGTTTTTAATTTTTATGTTACCAAACAGTCTACTGTATGAAGTTATTTCAAAAAAGCTGTTTTTTTAATTGACAGCCAAACAGTCAACCGACTTCTTAGAAAAGCTCTTCTAAAAAAAGCTTTACTGACAAAAGATCTATTGATATAAGCTTATCCAAACAGGCACTTAGTGCTATATAAGAAATGATTATTTCACCGGAAAGATGATATATGATGCTTATCTCAATTAAGAAAGCCAATTATATAAATATGGTATATCAACATTTCTTAAGAGTTGAACATCGTTATGACATTATCAAAGATAACAAGATAACCAATCGAAGTATTTTCAAGGTCATGGTGAACTTCCTCTCCATCTGTGGTCCAAATAAACCCACGTAAGAGATCAAGAACAAGAATATAATAGCTACTTTATCAAATGGAAGTTCCTTGCTACATATTCTCATTATCGTTTTATGTGATTGGATATAAACGCCTAATGCCTTCGGGTGACAAAGATTTACTCCAAGTAAAGCATTAACTGCCTTCTTCATTATTCGTATTCATAATATGCATTACAGTGTAAGCAATATGATTACAGTCTACCCGTCTAATGTAATGGCTAGAGTATAAGTCGGGATTAAGTGATATGTTTAAGCACGTTAAGCGAGGAGTTCGTGAAGTATATTTCTTATGTTATGAAAGAAGATCCATTAAAGCTTGTCGACTTAAAAAAGTAGTTAGATTAATTAACATACAAGCAATATAAATTGTTAAACTTAAAGAGACATTAGAGCTCTACAAGTCCTGAAAAACGTAATTTCAATCAAAATTTCATATATCCATCTAGTTATTATGTGTATATTCTATCGACAAATATTACATATTATATTTTTTTTTACTTTTCTTTGTCACAACATTGTCTTTTGAATAGAGCTAACAATTTATTTTTTGGGATTAAAATTAAATTATTATTAAATTAAAATTTAAAAGAATTTAAAGTTTGAATTTAAGAGATTGAGTCTAAATTACAACTGAACTTAGACATTAAATATGAAAATTCAGATTTATTTTAAAATTTTCAACTTGGCTCATAATATTATTTAAAAAAATTTTCTATGATTAGGCTCAATGGTATCTAAACTATGTATATATTTATTTAAGTACTTTAAATGATTTTTTTGAAAATTTTGTAATAATTAAACTCTATTATAAATACTTTTAATACATATTTTTAGGTTTGCATAGTTTGAATCAATCTAACAATCATAAATTTTAAAAGTATTGAATTTATTTAATTATTTAATACAAAGTTAAAAATTAAAGGAATTTGAGGTTTTTTAATTTAATTTCAAAGTTTTAAAGAAAACCAACCAATCAATTCATAGTATTATTTTTATTAATATGTTGCTTATATGATTAACATAATACAAGAATGTTGACAAATTAAATGACTCTTAACAACTGAAGAGTTACATCTCAATTATTGACTTTAATTTATTATTTATTCTTGAACTTAAATTAGTTGAAAATCAAAGCTTTTTTAGCAATCTGAAATCAACTTAAGGTGGAAACAAAATCCAATGAATCAAAGAGTGGATCAAACGGGAATGAATAAAAAAAATAGTTCATATCTTACATAACTTAATCATATGATCATCTACAACATATGTTTAGGGATAAAATTTCTCTTAATTGTATAGTCAATCTGATGTATAAATAACCTCTTTTGTAATGGTTTGGGTACACAGAAATACATACTTGTTCTTTCTTATACTTCCTCCAATCTGTTGGTTCTTAGGTTTTTAGAGATAATTTGATTATATAAGTAGTGTTATATATATATTTGTTAAGATAAATGCCATTGGATTAGAAACCGGTTGAATTTAATAGTTCAAAAAATAATAACGAAAATAAAGATAAACAAAATAAAATGGGACAGAACACAAAAATTTACATGATTCGGTCAATATGACCTACGTCCACATCCGGAGGGCGAGCAAATTTACTAATATGTAGCGAATGTATACAAGTACAAAGGCTAGAACAAAAGGCTCATCAAATATACAGAAAAATAACTGAAGAAAGGATGAGAGGATTTATAAGAAGGAGTAGGGTGTTTATGTCTCAAGCCATGCCTTCTATTTATAGTTGAAATCCCAAGCTTCTGTCCAAAATTTCTTCAATCTATATCTATGACAAATTTCTAAATGGTGGCCATTATTTTTGATTTAGTGGAAGAGGCCAAAGCATGCAACCAAAAGCCATTATTTTTAACTTATTAGAGGGGCCAAGACATGCAACAAATCTCCACCTTGACTTGGTCCCAAACAATTAGTGATCTGCTTCACCTTCTCTGACAATGCCCTAAAAGGGCTATATCACCAACTATAAATGCCAATCAAGTCCAAGCATTGCTTCAACTTGTAAACTGGAAGAACCTTTGTAAACATGTCAGCAGAGTGTTGATCTTCTAAATAAGGACCTTCTTCTCTACAATAATATCACGAATAAAATGATACTTCACATCAATAAATGAATAGCACTCTGATTATCACAATAAACAATAGTAACCCCTTGATGAAGGGATAACTCGCCAAATAAACCTCTCAATCGTAATGCTTCTTTGATAGCCTCAGTAACTGTCACATATTCTTCTTCAGTAGTAGATAAAGCTACTACATGTTGTAGAGTAGCTTTCCTGCTAACGACACAACCTCTAATGCAAAATACATAACATGTCAGAGACCTACGTCTGTCGAGATCACCGACATAATCTGAATTTACAAAACTAAACAAAATGTTGCTGATTCTACCAAACTCCAAACAAAAGTTTGAAGTGCCCTTTAAGTATCTGATAATTCATTTCACCGCCTGCCAATGTTTTTTTACCAAGATTGGCCATATATCTGC
>JANSVA010053944.1:0-12813 GCA_025504915.1 Erythroxylum reticulatum | reverse complement strand
TGTCACTACACATTTAAACACTCCTAAACATGGCAATTTATCAATGTACCCTTCCTATTGGTGAGGGGATGTTACAATATATATGCACTTAAAGGTTTTCTGAGTATCTAGCCTGTGTCTTGTTTTTCTTTGTCATGTTTGTCATTTCTTTGTTGAAGTTTTCTGTCTGTCTTTTTGAGTTTGGGCTACTTTCTCCTTAACAAACTCATGGTTTTGCCACGGAAAAGTCCCCCTAGTTTTATCGTGTTGCTATCGGGATATCTTCGCTTCGACGACCTCAAACTTTCGCCGCGGCAAAGATAGAATTTGGACAGACCCCCTCTCATTTATTCAATTTTTACTTATCAGATTACCATTCTGCCCCTATATATCATTTACCCATTCATACTCTTTCTAACCTTTTTTTGTCTTTTCACACTCCCACCCCCTTAAGCCTTCTGACTCTCACCATTCGATTAAACACAAATTTGGCGCCTCCCCTTGTCTCCCTCTTCTCTGTTTCATCTCTTCTCCCTCTCCTTCCATCTCCCACTCCTATACCCTTCACTCTTGGTTGCTGTCACTCTCTCTGAACAGATTTCTTCCTTCTCTCTATACATATCTCCATCTTCTCTTCTTCTTCCATTTTCTTTATTTCTTTTAACTTATTTTCTATTGGTTTTTAGGGTATAATAGTTGTACATTTAGTTCTTTCTTTAATTTTAGGTTTCGATTAGTTTTGATTAAGATATATAGAACCATTGAGTAACCGCTGTGAGTTGCTTAGGTTGTTAGTTTTAGTTTGCTCTATTTGTTTCTTTAGTTTGTTTATCTGTGTGTTCTCTCTGCAGGAAAATGCATCGAACCAAACACCCTACCCCTCTTAGTGAGTTTGACTCCCTTGATAAATATACCTTTGAGGAAATGTATGAAAAAATCAATGCTAGACCTTTCATTAAAAAGTGACCTTTTCCTCTAGACCCCCAAAAAACCCTTTTGTCTAACAACTTCATGCCTCCTAATTAAATGGTTTAGTTCAGGAGCATACCTTAGGTAATGATAAGTTCGTTCTCTATGCCCGATTCCACGATCGATTAGATATTGACTTCTGTGGTATTAAGGAGCCACAAGCCTTTACTCTTGCCAATATGCACCGTTACTATGGTCTTCCCCCATGTCGCTATTGCCATTATGACCAACTTATTCATAACTATCCTATGAACGATGTTGCCCACACCCTCTATCAAGAGGGCACTAACTGGCATCGACCATGCCTTGCCGAACTCTACTTTAAACGCTCTAAGTTGTGGCCAGAGGCTTATCCTTGGCTACAATTGGTCTATAACAACAACATTCCCACCACCCACTTGCTAACGTAACCAATAGTCAATCCCTCTACATTTACCTCCTGATGATCGGTTGTTCAGTCAATATAGCTAATGTTATCACCTCTGCCCTCTATGACTCCATCAATACACCCAAACTCACCAATGCCATAGCCTTTCCTCTCCTTATCTCTGACATTTTCCATGCCCATGACGTCCCTGAGTTTGATAATGACAATTATTTTAACCCAGCCCCATTCTTTAGGTACGATTTCCTCAAACAACCTGCCTTTCAACCACTGCCCTTCCCTTAGCGCTAGAACATTTGGGGTGGGCACGTCTAGAGTAAGTCAATCTGCAATAGAACTGTCTGGGTCCGAAGCTGATCATCCTGCAGACTAGTCTTCCATCTTTTTGTTTTCTATATTGTTGTTTTATCCTTAAGCCTTTATGTTTTTAGTCTTGAGTCTGCTAGATACTTAGTTAACTTTTCTGATGTTATTTTCCATAGATTGCACTAGCCTATTCTGGATTATGTGAATTATTTCAGTTAATTGATGTTATTTTCCATATATTGCACTGGCCTATTCTGGATGATGTGAATTATTTCATTGGCTACTGATGGACCTATTGTTTTGCTGCTTCTTATTATGTTTTGATTGCCCCTATTCTTTATCTTCCAGTTGCTTTACTGTTTATATTCACTACGCGATTGTGTTTTGATTGTTTCAACATTAAGGAAAATATTGTGTTTAAGTGTTGGGGAGGAATTTCTATTTTTAAATTAAAAAAAGCTTCTTCATGCATCATGTTTGGCCATTTAAGTGCTTTTGAATAGGTAGTTTACGTATTATCTTGAAAGTTTTGAACTTGGTTTTTTAGGTGAATTTGAAATTGTATGGCATTTTTCCACCTTTTCCACATCTCTGCCACCTTTTACTGTGGGCATCTTATGGTTTTGCTGCGGTGAAGTTCCCCAGTTTTCACAATTTTTTCTTTTCAGGCATACTTCGCCGTAGCAAAGTTCCCTCATTTACAATCTCTTCTCGATCACCCGTTTCCATGGCAAAATTCCAATTTCACCGTAGCTAAGCCAATCTCTATATTAAAAAAAATTTCACTGCTTTTATTCCCTTACTTCAACAATTCTCCCAAATTAGATTCTTAATACTTCTGTGTTTTGAAAGTATAGAAAATTTCAAAGTTTTACATGTTCTTTTGGAAATTCATCTATGTTTTCAAATGATAGTTGATTTTGGCTAATTCCATTTTCAATGTTTTCAATGAAAGGTAAGTGAGGGTACGCTAAGAAAGTGGCGCTATGTGTTTTTAAACCTTGAGATTGATTAATTAAGATACTAACCCTGTTGGAAGGATATTTGGGCCTAAATTCTTTCATTTGTGAGTATATGCTTAATTTCATATCTCTGTAGAACTTGTTTTAATTATTAATCAAGGCTTGATGAACTAAAATTTTGTAAATATGATAGAGGCATTCGTTTCAAAACCTTTCTTACCCAAACACAAGCCCCAAACACTTAACCATTGCTAGCCCCTTGAACCATTTTTTGAGTGTATGCACATTTCTATGAATTGATGTAAATATTTTATCTCCAGTTTTCTAAGTTTAAGTTGATATTTGTGAAGAGTAGGATTCATAGGTTGGACTGTTTCTACAAGAAAACAAAAAAAAAGCTTCCTCCAGTCAGGAAATACGAGTCACCCACTGCTAGTACTCTTGTGCCTTAGGCTAGATATGTTATGTTGCAGTGTCTTTTACCAGACCAATGTGATGGTGTGTTGCTACTATAGTTCATAAGTAATAGAAGTTCTTGAGTGTTTTTGTTGGTTGTGAAGAGTAAATGGGGAGATCTTTAATACTTCAAATGTACCAGTTCAAGTAGTTTCATCGAATATTTGAGGAATCTTGTTTGATTATGAATTATGACATTTGTATAAGTAATTGTTTTGAAGTATAGAATTCAATTGTGTTAAAAAAACTATATACATATATTTGTAAATAGAAATAAATAGCAAAAGAAATGCTGCTATGTTAGAATTTTAAATCTTTTCTTTAAAATAGTTGACGCTCGTTTCATGAGGAGAATAATTGTGATACATGTTACTCATCTTTTTCTTTTATTCCATCCATTTCTCTTGGCCTTCATTCACCATTACAACCCTAAAAGTCCTCTTAATTTACAAAATTATGGTTCTTATAATGGAGAGGTATAACTATCATAAGCTTATGGTAGAGAATGGAGTTTTCTATATTATTTAATGATATTTTCATGGTTTTTGTTATACTTTTTGGCTCTTTTTATTAGATATTGTGCTTAATTTAGATTAAGAGTGCTTGTTTTGAATTAATGTAGTTTAAGGGTAAAATTGTTATAATTAGTCAGTAATTGCCCTTACTTGGTTTCTTGGACAATTGATATTGTAAACTATTGCTTTTCATTGCAGGACACTTAAGAAGTAAAGCTAAGAGTGAAGACCAAGAAATTGTAAGTCACAAGATCAAGCAAGAAGACCTCTCAGGAAAAGTTCGTCGTGGCTAAACCTTCAAATTAGCAACCCAGACCCGAATCATTTTTGGAAATTTCACTTACCCATTTGTGCAAACTGACCCAAATATCGATTTAGAAACCTTATTTCGAGATAAGTGATAGAGGCACTCAAGAGGGGATAGCCTCCATCGATCCTCAATCATCTTTCTCTCATCTAATCCTAATCTCCTCCATTTTTTTTCACTATCAAACCTCCACCATAGGTGACTCAGATTCATTGTTGGACCCCGAAAATTTTCTTAGAATATTTGAAGTAGTAAAGGAGAAGTGTGGATAGATTCTTGTTTTGCTTTGGTGTTTTAGAGATGAGAGACTATGAAATGGGAAGAATTGGTGTGAAAGTGAAGTTGAATTGTGTGGTAAGTGATGAAGAATATATATATATATGTGTATGTTCTGTTATTGGTGTTCGTGATTAATCATGGACTATAATTCTTTATAGATAATATTAAGTTGAGGATGATGATTAAATGAAGTAGAAAAGGTGATCTTGGTATGAGTTGTGTTAAGGAAATATTTGGAAACAAAAATTGGTAGTTGATCTGGAAAGTTGTAGTTTATCTTTCTAGCTTTCCAACGGAATATAGTGTGTAATTTTTGGACTTCTGGATTGAAAGTTATGGTCCTTAGAAAAGGAAATGCTTAGGAGTATAAAGATGTATCGTCATTAAAGACGAATTGTCTGTGATGACGTCATTTCTTCTGTAAAGATGTATCATCTATGATGACATCACATTGTCTGTGACGACATCATTTCATCTTAAGGATGCATCATGTATAAGGATGTATCATCTGTGATGACGTTATTTCTTTTGTAAAGATGCATCGTCTGTGATGACGTCATTTTTTCTTAAGGATGCATTGTATGTAAAGACGCATCATCTGTCAAGATGTACCGTCTGTAAAGACAAATCGTCTGTGATGATGTCACTTAGTCTTAAGACTCGCTTTGTCTTAAGAGTTGCATCGTCTTAAGTTGACTTTGCTTCGTCTAAAGTTGACTCGGGTTCCGTCTGTCTTTTGCTTCATCTGTATTTTGTTTCGCCTTAAAACTTTTGTTTTGTTTGCTTTGCCATTCGTCTACCTTTTGCTTTGTCTGTTTCCACTTCATTTGTTCTTTTGCTTCGTCTGCCTTTTGCTTTGTCTGTTTTCCGCTTTGTTTGTTCTTTTGCTTCGTATGCTTTTGTGCTTCGTCTTCTTTCTACTTCATCTGCCTTTGTGCTTCATCTACTTTCCACTTCATCTGCTTCTTACTTCATCTGTCATTTGTTTTGTCTGCTTATTTCCATTCGTTTGCTAATTGCATTCGTCTACTTATTTCATTTGTTTGCTTTGCTTCGTTCGTATTGCTTTGTCTGCTTCACTTTGTCTGCCCTTTTGTTTTGTCCATTTTTTGATTGGTTTCATCTAACCTTATCGTCTGGTTCATTTTTTACCTTTCAGATGATCAAAATTGTCTTTAAGGTCTTCATGAAAGTTGTATATCTTGAAGCCCTCTTTCAGATAATCTAAAGAACACTTTGATTTGAAATCTGTAAAGAGAGTTATGCTATTTGTCCCGAGTTAAGTTTAAGATGTTTGAGGATAAAACCTTTATATGATTCTTTCAGCCATAACCTTGTAATCCGACCTCCAAATGAGATGATTCTTAAACCAATAGTTTCTCAACACATTTTAATAAATTTCCGTCCCTCCATAGAATTTGATAGCTTTTAGTATTGATTTGAAAGATAAATTGAACCAAAATAAGGGTATCGGTTAGAAGAGTATGAATGGGAGAAATTTAAGTATAGTGTACTGTTTCAATATAAGAACAGTCCGAAAATATTTGTGGCAATACTCTTGGAGTTCTAAACCAAATGGATTGATTTTGGTATCCTTAGAAACTTAAGACAGGGGAGAACATTTCTTTCTAGAATAAAGAGTTATGTCAGAATGTTCAAGGATATTGTTGGCAAGACACGTAAGGATAAAGAACATAAGACATATAAGGAAGGGTGAAATAGAAATTGTGCAATCGTTAAGGGTATAAAAGGAGAGAAGATTGTCGTGCATTCTAAAAGAAGTTAATTCGTGGATGAGACGAAAGAGAAAGAGAGAGAGATACAAAGAGAAGAAAAGAAAGAGAGAAAGAAGTGAAGTAAGCTAGGGTTTAATTTTTCCTCAAAAGAGATTTTGGAGTTGTTTAAGAAAGCAAAAAGGTAGAGGAAGAAAAGAGCTTCCCTTTGAGCTAGAGATCCCTTCATTTGGTGAAGAATGAAGGGAACCAGGAGAATCCTACCCAAGAGCAATGGGAAAGACAACCTTGACTTGGATTTTTCGTAAGCAAATGAGGTGCAAAAAGAGAAGATCAGTGATCCTTGCAAGACGTCGGGGCTCTAAGATAGATAGAGACTTTTGTAATTAAGTTAATTCAGAAATTTTGTATTTTAGAATCATGTCAAGCATAAGCATTCAATTGTATCATGTGTATTTTGCATTTTTTATTTTGAAATGAGTTTGTATAAACTTTATTTGGATTTATTAATGAAATGTGAATGAGTTTTTGCTTGTGAATCTTTAAATTTTGATTGTTTGATGTTCGATTGTTATGGGCACACCACCCTTATGGGTCGATAGGCTTCGTTATGTCTCCGAATGTTTGGGTTCCGAAAATGGGATCCAAAAATTTTGGTATCAGAGCGACTGGGTTTTTCCTCGACTCAGAATGTGTAGTGTTATGAATTAGTAGGTTATATGATAAATTGTGGTTTTGTGAGTTAATGTGTTACATAAAGTGACATGCATATCATACATATATGTAGGAAATAAGATTAAAATGAAAGTAAGCTGAAAGATGGTGTCTCATCGAAGGAGTAAAATGCCACCTCGTAAAAGAATATGAGGAGTTTTACAAGATTTGCTGCATCTGATTCCTCACCATTAGAGAAGGGTAATGATGAGTATAGAATCCCAGTAATTAGACTAGTGGAAACAATAAGAAGAATGTTGTTTTATCAGAGTGTAAGATGAGGAAAGTTTGTGGATAATTAGAAATAAGAAATGTTACGTAGTCCAATATGTTAGATGTAGATTCAGTATTTGTGGTGGTGTTAACGAATAAAGTAACGGAATTTCTTGTGGATATGTACTTGAATTGATAAAGATGTGAAAAGATTTTCATAAATTGACTGAAAAGAGATAGACACAAGGTAAAAACAACAAGATTTAAGGTGTACAAGCAAGGTGGAATTAAAAGATTAAACTCAAAATTTATGATCCGGTATAAGATGATGTTATTGAATTTGATATCCGAATTTCAAGATAGCTATGTGTCTATAATTCTAACTTGATTAAGAGTGTACGTATGGAAAATGAAACAAGTGATAGCGATATATGTAGAAGTTCTAAAGGTTATGTCGTCCAGTTATTATGAGTACATATTTGATATTGTGGATAAATTAGAGAATAATATGATTGAGTACGTATGAGATCTACATTTGAATATGGTATAGGAGATAATCTATGATCCTTACAGTTAAAGATTATGAGATGAATCAGAGTAATGAGATGTAAGTATGATATAGGTGATTTTGCTAAAAGGTAACTACGATGGAGGAGTATGTTTGAGTAGTCGTAGAATATTAAAAAAATTGTTCAAAATCAATTGTGATTGACGTATCATTGGCATAGGTATAAATTGGTGACTTGCTGAAATTACTTATATATATATAATGTAATGATTTTGATGGTGCATACCAAAATATAAGGGTAACAGAATATGCCTCTTATCTCATTGAGTTTTATTATAAAGGATATTTGATCAAATAAAGTGTGATAAAGATTGAAATTAAAATGTCATGAATAGTTGAAATTGATTGTTTTGAGATATTGAGAATGGATGAAACAGCAATGACGAATATAGTTGATTGAAAAATATTTCATGAATTGTATAGCTGATAGTAGCAAGAAATCTTCTTTCGATGAAGAATTTTCATTTAATTAGGTTAAGCAGATTAGATAGTTTATGTTAAAGATGATCAAAGAAAGAACCAATTAGAGATAAATATGTAATGAATTAGAAGTGAATGTTGAAGTCATATCCCTAATGAAGACTCAAGCATAAGAGGTAGAGTATGCTACTAAAAACGTATGTAATTTCTCAATGAAAAGTATCCTATTACATGAGTTTATTTTAGGAAATTGAGATAACACTATTGTTAATGTGAAGAGAACTTAGATTCACATTATATTTTATGAGAATATGCAAAGGAGATACAAATTAGACTTTGATGAATGTGTTACCAAAGTAGGAAGTTGAGTTGCAAATAAATTGTAAGGTGAGGAGAAACTAGTATGAATGAGCAAATATTAAAATAAACCAATGCGAAATATGAGGAAAACTAAAGAATGGAGGAGATCATTTAAGAAAGGTAAGTCAATTGGGAAATTGAAAATAGAGTGAGACAATGTTACCTAATCAAGGAATTAGTTAATTAAAGAATTACGAGGACTAATCAGGGGATATATAGAGTTTGACAATAATTGTTTAAGTTAGCAATTGCATCGATAGCACTATGGTATTAAAGATTAAAGTTGATCCAAGAAAAAATTTAATGATGTATTAAAGATATTCGAAAAGTTGAGAAAAATAGTTTGAATACTTGAAGATAAACGTGTAAAGCGTATAAGTAATGAAAGTAAACAGAAATTTAAGAAATTGTATTGATATAAATTATATCATATGGATTTGGAGATTTTATAGTATGCACTGATGTTATATAAGAGATTTTGATAAAATCCAATGTGGCAAGATAAAGTGATTTCATATGTATGGAAACAACTAAAGTCCTATGAGTTGAGTATTTTATACATGATTTAGAGTTGCTACACTAATGATTTTTTGAAAGTTTGGAGATAGTATATGTATAGGAACCTTTTGGATGTATATATACAAGTACAGATTATAAAAGTTTGAGGAAATTATTGAGTTGAGAAAAATTGAATACAAGACTGAGGCAATCATTGAATATGGGACTGGGAAGATTAATATAAGTACTGAAAGACTATGAATGTACAAATGAGAAATTCCAAGTAAAGTTAGTGTTATATCTGATAATATTGAGGTTATTAGACTTAGTGCAAAAAGAAGCATAGAATGTGAATTCAAAATTTGGGCAAATCAAAGTACTAATTGCGATGGGATTGAAGATTAGTATCATATGGAAGGATTAACCAAGTCCAAATTGAGGATTCAGAAATTATGAATCTGATTGAGAGATTAAGAATAGCTTTAAATTTTGGGTTCAAATTGGAAGAATGATGCATTGTGATTGAAGTAAGAAGTATGTGTAATAAAAAAAGATGACAGAGCAAAGAGATTATTAGAAAAGTACAAATGGTAACTTAATCTATACATCCTAGTAGGACTATACTGAGATAGCATTTGATGGCTAAGGAGGTAGTAGTTAACGATCACACTTGTGAGTTGCCAACAGTCTTGACTATTGGAGATATGTTTAAAGCTTATATGTTTGGAGTTCATAGGAATATGAGATCAATGTACTACTTTGACTGAATTCCAGTATAACAATCATTATTATAGTGATTTCATTATAAAATACTGTATAAGGAGTTAGAGGAAAGGGAGAATTATTCGCTTTTGTATTGTGATGATTAAGGCCTAAAAATGGTTGAAGGCCAAAATTGATTGAAGAGATTGTTGATAAGTGAAATTGATCAGTATTAGAAATTAAGTGATTCTAGAAATATAAAGGAGTTAGTGGATCAACACCGCAGGTATGGAGTAAAGTGAAATGAACATAAGAACTGAGTGTATTAACATTACAGTGATATGAATTATTAAGTGAAAGATAAATTGTCTCTGAAAGTATCACCTTGCTAAGGTGTGCTTAGGTTAGGAAAAAGGATTAGCTACATCTGATATGATGTAATCAGTACGAGATTATTATGAATTTGTGATGCTAATGAAAGATGTCTTAGATTCATAATGTGAAAATTTTGAGTAATCTGAAACATAATGAGGAATTTGTTAAAAAGGTGAATGATTTAATCAGTGATGGAAAGACCGAGTGAGTCTTTTTGACTATGATCACTTGGAAGAAATTTATTCAAGTGGAGAAGTTACTAGGAAGATTGAGGAAAACATAAGACAACATTACCTCCTTTTGTTTGATCATTCAGGTAAGAATTTCGAGGACGAAATTCTTTAAGTGGGGAGAATTGTTGGACCCCGAAAATTTTCTTAGAAGATTTGAAGTAGTAAATTAGAAGTGTGGATAGATTCCTATTTTGCTTTGGTGTTTTGGAGATGAGAGACTATGAAATGGGAAGAATTAGGGTGAAAGTGAAGTTGAATTGTGTGGTAAGTGATGAAGAATATGTGTATATATGTGTATGTTTTGATATTGGCATTCGTGATTAATCATGGACTATAATTCTTTATGGATAATATTGAGTTGAGGATGAGAATTAAATGAAGTAGAAAAGATGATCTTGGTATGAGTTGTGTTAAGGAAAGATCTGAAAAAAAAATTGGTAGTTGATCTGGAAAGTTGTAGTTTATTTTTCTAGCTTTCCAACGGAATATAGTATGTAATTTTTGGACCTCTGGATTGAAAGTTATGTTCTTTAGAAAAGGAAGTGCTTAGGAATACAAAGATGTATCGTCTGTGATGATATCACATTGTCTGTGATGATGTCATTTCGTCTGTAAGGATGCATCATCTGTAATGACGTCACATCGTCTGTGATGACGTCATTTTGTCTTAAGGATGCAGCGTCTGTAAAGACGAATAGTCTATGATGACGTCACATCATCTGTGATGACGTCATTTCATCTTTAAGGATGCATCATCTGTAAAGATGCATCGTCTGTAAGGATGTATCGTCTGTAAAGATAAATCATCTGTAATGACGTCACATCATCTATGATGACGTCATTTCATCTTAAGGATGCATCGTTTATAAAGATGCATCATTTGTCAAGATGTACCATCTATAAAGACAAATCGTTTGTGATGATGTCACTTTGTTTGTGATGACATCACTTTGTCTTAAGACCCACTTCGTTTTAAAAGTTGCATCATTTTAAGATGACTTTGCTTCGTCTTAAGTTGACTCGAGTTCTGTCTATCTTTTGCTTCGTTTGTATTTTGATTCGTCTTAAGACTCTTATTTCGTCTACTTATGGCATTCGTCTACTTTGCCATTCACCTGCCTTTTTCTTCATCTACTTTTTGCTTCGACTGATCTTTTGCTTCGTTTGCCTTTGTGCTTTGTCTGCTTTCTGCTTCGTCTGCTTTGTGCTTCATCTACCTTTGTGCTTTGTCTGCTTTCCACTTTGTTTACTTCTGACTTCGTCTATCTTTTGTTTCGTTTATTTACTGTCATTCAATTGCTTATTGTATTCGTCTACTTATTGCATTCGTCTGCTTCAGTTTGTCTGTTTTGCTTCGTTTGTATCGCTTCTTTTGCTTCGCTTTGTCTGCCCTTTTGTTTTGTCTGCTTTTTGATTGGTTTCGTCTAACCCTATAATCTGGTTCATTTTTGACCCTTCATACGATCGAAATTGTCTTCAAGGTCTACATGAAAGTTGTAGATCTTGAATCCCTCTTTCAAATAATCCAAAGAACACTTTGATTTGACATCTGTAGAGAGAGTTATTCCATTTATCCTGAGTTAAGTTTAAGATGTCTGAGGATAAAACCTTTGTATGATTCTTTCAGCTATGACCTTGTAATCTGACCTCCAAATCAGATGATTCTTGAACTAATAGTTTCTTAACACATGCTGATAAATTTCTGTCCCTCCATAGAAATTGATAGCTTTTAGTATCGATTTGAAAGATAAATTGAACCAAAATAAGGGTATTGGTTAGAAGAGTATGAATGGGAGAAATTTAAGTATAGTGTACTGTTTCAATATAAGAATAGTTCGAAAATGTTTGGGGAAATACTCTTGGAGTTCTGATCCAAATGGATTGATTTTGATATCCTTCGAAAGTTAAGACAAGGGAGAACATTTCTTTCTAGAAGAAAGAGTTATGTTAGAATGTTCAAGGATATTGCTGGCAAGACACTTAAAGATAAAGAAGATAAGACGTATAAAGAAGGGTGAAACAGACATTGTGTAATCATTAAGGGTATAAAAGGGGAGAAGATTGTTATGCATTCTAGAAGAAGTTAATTCGTGGATGAGAAGAAAGAGAGAGAGAGAGAGAGAGATACGAAGAGAAGAAAAGAAAGAGAGAAAGAAGAGAAGTAAGTTAGGGTTTAATTTTCCTTAATCCTCAAGAGAGATTTTGGAGTTGTTCAAAAGGAAAAAGGTAGAGGAAGAAAAGAGCTTCCCTTTGAGCTAAAGATCCCTTCATTTGGTGAAGAATGAAGGGAACTAAGAGAATCCTACCCAAGAGTAAGGGGAAAGACAACCTTGACTTAGATTTTTTGCAAGCAAATGAGGTGCAAAAAGAGACGATTAGCGATCCTTACAAGACATCTGGACTCCAAGATAGATAAAGACTTTTGTAATTAAGTTAATTCATAAATTTTGTATTTTAGAATCATATCAAGCATAAGCATTCAATTGTATCATGTGTATTTTATATTTTGAAATGGGTTTGTATAAACTTTATTTGGATTCAGTAATGAAATATGAATGAGTTTTTGCTTGTGAATCTTTAAATTTTGATTGTTTGATGTTCGATTGTTATGGGCACGCCACCGTTATGGGTTGACGGGCTTTGTTATATTTTCGAATATTTGGGTTTCGAAAACAGGATCCAACATTCATACCCAGTTGTAAAGCTTCTAAGTGCAATACATGGCTAGGTGTTTCTTTTCCTCTTAAAGGTGTAGCAATGACTGGAGTTCAATGAGCTTAAAAGGGGAGTAGTTTAATCCATGGTTCAGCTATGAATTTATAAATTCCTAGGTCTAGGA
>JANSVA010053914.1:0-12815 GCA_025504915.1 Erythroxylum reticulatum | reverse complement strand
TTCTAGACAAGTCTGTTTAAAATTTCAATTTTGGGGTTTCCCAAAATCTGTTTGAAAGTAAGAAGAGGGTGTTGCTTTAATGTCTGTCCTGGTATGGGCTAGCCACTCATGTGGGATGATGACTAAAGAGGGTTCATTGAAATAACCCTATAGGATTTTGTTTGCTCATGCTTTATGACTCCGAATGTTGGGCTTCGAAGTTAGGGTCCAACATCTTATGGTATTAGCGCAAGAGCTGGGTTTCAGAAATGGGATCTAACAGATATGTTATCAAAGCAAGAGTTGGGTTCTAGAAACGGGATCCAACATTTATGATATCAAAGTGACTAGTTTTAGGTCTAGGTGTAAGACTAGGTTTAGGAGTATCTTAGGCATGAAGTGGGTAGTTTAAGACATGACATGAACATGCATTGTTTTAAAGTGAATAACTTGCATTGTTTTGAATAGTTACACAAGTTTTGAAATTGTGTTTATGTGATTTGAATTGTTTTACATGATTTGCAACTGTTTTGCATAAACTGAAGATTTTCAATGATTTTAAATTCAAAGAGAGGAAAATGCCGCCTCAAGGTTGCTCTTCCTCTCTAAGATGACTAAGGGGACATCTCTGGTGTAATATGCACTGAAGATGAATGGTTATATTAAGAGGTTGGCCTCCTTAGGTTTCCTAATGGATCATGAATTAAGTATAGACTTAATTCTGACTGGTTTGACTGATAGTTATTCACAATTTGTGCATAGCTATAAGATGAACCAAATATCCACCATGATTCTGGAATTGATCAACTTGCTCAAAACAACTGATCCATCTGTCATGAAGGACGGTAAGGCTATAATATTGGTGGACTCTTCTCGTTTGAGGAGGAAGAAACAAAAGAAGAAGAAGTCTATAAGGCCTAAGGGAGGTGTGATTAATAAGAAAGCTAAGAAGACTGCCCTTAAGGGAACATGCTTCCATTATGACAAGGATGGTCATTAGAAGCGGAACTGTAAGGCCTATCTGGAGTCACTAAAGCAAAAGAAGACATCAAATGCCACATCTACTTTAGGTATGTTTTTTATTGATATTAATATTATTTCTAATAATAATATATGGGTATTAGATACTAGTTGTGGGTCACACATATGTACTAATATGCAAGACCTGAGGAAAAGTAAACAATTTAATAAGGGAGAGTCAGACCTATGCATGAGTAATGGAGCTTATGTATTGACACTCCGTAGTGGACTTGTAATAGAATTGGATTATTTCTTTTATGTACCGTATTGAATAAGAATATTATTTCAGTTTCTAGTCTTAATAAAGCTAGTTTCCATTTAAATTTTAGTAACAACGGTTATTCTATTAGTTTGAATAGAATGCTTTATGCTATGGGTACATTATAAAATGGAATATACATATTAGATATGTCAAATCCAGTTTTAAATATCAATGACAATAAAAAACAAAAATGAGATAATGTGAAATCATCATACTTATGGCATTGTCGCCTTGGCCATATAAGTGAGGGACGCATAACTAAACTACACAAATGTGGTAGTTTAGGGTCATTTGATTATGATTTCTTATTAGGAAAGATGACAAAGTTACCCTTTAAGGAAAAGGTTGAACGACCTATTGGGCTATTGGACTTAATACATTTTGATGTATGTGGTCCAATGTCCATATGTGCCAAAGCTGGCTTCATATACTTCATTACCTTTATCGATGATTATTGACCATATAGGTATGAATATCTTATGAGATACAAATCTAAGGCCTTTGGAAGGTTCAAAGAATTCATAAATGAAGTAGAGAAATAAATGCATAGAAGTTTTGAAACACTTTGATCAGATTGAGGTGGTAAATACTTAAGCTAAGAGTTTCTAAATTATCTCAAATATAATGGGATAGAATCCCATTGGACTCCACCTTACACGCCTCAACATAATGGTGTGGCAGAAAGGAAAAACTTGAACCTTATTAGATATAGTGAGATCAATGATGGACTTAACAGATCTGCCAAAATCCTTTTAAGGATACTCACTTGAGACTATTGTTTATGTGTTAAATAGAGTCCCTTTAAAGTCAGTTGATATTACTCCACATAAGATGTAGACTAACAAGAAACCCTATCTTTCTCATATGAAAGTTTAGGGTTGTCCGGCTTACATGAGGTAGATTCGGTCAGATAAGCTATAAGTTAAATCTGACAAGTATCTGTTTGTAGGATATCCTAAAGAAACAATAGGATATCAGTTATCCAACGTTTTGGAACAAAAGGTGTTTATTTCAAAGAATGTTGTCTTTTTAAAGAAAGATTTTCTTTTAAAAGAAGACAATGGGAGAAAAATTGAACTTGTGGAAGTTTAAAATGCTTAAACAAATGTAGATCAACTACCTGAATCCCAAGACTATTGTTTATAATGATGAAACAATAGTTCAACCTTCTGACACACAGGAAGTTCGTAGGTCAAGTAAGATACGTCATGTTCCAAAGAGATATGGATTTCTCATAAGTGAACATAATGATGTATTACTCATAGAAGACGATGAGCCTACTACCTTTGAAGAAGTTCTGAAGAGTTTAAAATTTGACTAATGGATTTAAGCCATGAAATTTGAAATGGATTTCATGGATAAAAACCAAGTATAAACTTTGGTTGACCCACCCAAAGGGATAAACCCATAAGGTGCAAATGGGTTTTTGAGAAGAAAACTGATATGAAGGGTAAGGTAGTTACCTATAAAGCTAGGCTTGTAGCTAAAGGTTATGGTTAAAGACAAGAAGTTGACTATGATGAAACATTTAACCCAATAGCCATGCATAAATCCATTAGGATTCTCCTAGCCATTGCTACTTATTATGATGATGAGATATGGAAAATGGATATGAAAACAACTTTTCTTAATAGAAACCTAACAGAGGATGTGTACATAATACAATCCGATGGTTTCATATCCAAAGATGGTGAAAATGTATGCAAACTTAAAAAATCCATTTATGGATTGAAGCAAACATCTAGGAGTTGGAATATCCAATTTGATGAGACAATCAAAGATCTTAGTTTCTCACAAAATCTAGATAAACCTTGTGTGTATAAGAAGATTAGTGGGAGTGCAATTGTATTCCTTATATTATACGTGGATGGCATACTACTAATAGGAAACGAAGTCTCAGCTTTACATTCAGTCAAGAATTGGTTGTCTAAGAATTTCTCCATGAAAGACCTTAGAGAAGCAACTTATATTTTAGGGATAAGAATCTATAGAGATAGATCTAATAAGTTGTCAGGTCTTTCTCAGTCTAAATATATAGACAAGATGCTAAAGAGGTTTAGCATGGAGTTTTCCAATAGAGGTTATGTTCTTATAATGCACGAGATTATACTCTACAAATCTATAGGTCTAAAGACACAAGATTAGAGGACTCACATGAATATAATCCCTTATTCTTCGTCTATAGGATTAATCATGTATGTTATGTTATGTAAAAGACCCGATGTATCATATGTTATAAGTGTTACGAGTAGATACCAGTCAGATCCTAGAGAGGGTCATTAGGTGGTTGTCAATAATATCCTTAACTACTTCAGAAAAATTAAAGATATATTCTTAGTATATGGAAAAGGAAATCTTATTGTGAGCGAGTATATAGATGTCAGTTTCCAATCCAGCAAGAATGACTCCATAACTTTTTCAAGATATATTTTTACACTAAATGCTAGGGCAGTTAGTGATAAGAGTTCCAAACAAGAGATAATTGTATATTCAATAATTGAAGCAGAGTACATTATCGCTTTATAAGAAATAAAGGAAGCAGTTTAGATCAAGAAGTTCATCATAGAACTTGGAGTGGTTCCTAGCATTATTGACCCAGTACAACTATATTATGACAACAATGGTACCATCGAGCAAGAAAATGAATCAAGGTCTTATCAGAAATTAAACATGTACTCAGGTGACATCATTTGATTAGAGAAATCATTGGTAGAAGATAGAGAAAGTTTCTACTGATCATAATATTGTTAATCCTTTGACTAAGCCAATTCCTAAAAAGAGATATGATTCTCACATACTTACCTATGGTATTAAATACAAAAGCGATTGGATTTAGTGCAAGTGGGAGGTTGTTAGAGAAGTATAAAGATAATGGCCTTTATCACTTATTGTACAAATCTTTATGATTAATAAAATGGCAATTTGTTAATTTGATGTTCATGTTATTTATGAATTGATAGTGATCTTAAGTCAAATTAATGAAGTCCTTAAAACATTACATAGCATGAAAGAAATAACGATGAGATTATGATAATGAGATTCCTATCATGTTTAATTATATTAGTGTCTAAATTATACCTAGTCATAGTATTAATAAGATAGGGTATTATTAATCCAGACAGACTAGCACATGTTATACTCCTTGATTAGATAAAGCAGTGGATCTTATAAACTGTAAGCATAAGTTGTTTAGAGCTAACATATGAATGCTTGCTAAGTGTAGTAAGTACATTGGATAACCTGCCATGAGACAATCATATGGATAAATTATTCTAGCATCAGTGATAGTCTCATCATAGCAATGGTGCAAATATCCTTAAACTTGAGGTGCTTTAGGATATCTTGGATACTAATCTTGTACTTTGACTCCATTCCTCGTTACCTCACAGAGGTTGCTCATAGGGTGGAGATTGGGTACATCTTGAGATATTCGAAGGTAATTGAGTAGCCAATAAAGGATTCACCATTCCTAATAGGAGGAGATGATACCCACGGCCTCCTGGACAAAGCAAAAATGTCATGAAGATAGTCTTCAATGACATATCTAATTGAGTAATAAGCCTCAGGGACAACAACTAACATCACTTGGGCTAGATTTGATGTATTCAGCCTAGTGGCAGTTGGTACGTTAACCATACTCTGAACCAAGTGGGATCTAGACGGTGAAAGGATGAATTACATAGGAACATTATCTATAGAAAGGTTCATAGTCAAACAACTAACTTTCAAGTAAATTAAGGAGTGATAATGTGTTGCTCGATATCGCTCATGACTTGTTTAAATTAACTGTAAATTCAAGTGGCCAACATAAGCGGGAACCTAATAGGTCACACGCATTTGAGATGCGAAGAATGAGTAATATCATTTTGGATGGGGATCCAAGATATGAGAGATCTATGACTAAGATGTAAAATTGTGGTAGTTTAGAGTCATTTCATTGTGAATCTTATGACACATGTGAATATTGCTTATTAGGTAAGATGACAAAATTATCCTTTGATAAGCAAAATGACAAAATTACCCTTTAAAGAAAAGGTGAATGTTTTCATGCTATATTAAGTGGGAATAAAAGCCACTTAATTCCCACTAAGTCTCTATTGATGTTGGGGGTTAGAGGAGGCCAAAGGCTATTAAAGACACTCCATTTTTATGTAAATGTTGTAAAAAAAAAATCAAAGTGTCTTTTTGTGAATTGTTCACCATCTTCTAAAATACTTTCTCAAAGAACACACCATAAAGTTAGAAATTTATGTGCGTTCTAGCCATTATTCTTAAGAGGTTTCAGGCTTTGCTCTTCATGTAGATATCATTAGAGATGTCCTCCTTTGATCGTTGTGGTTTATGATAACCCAAAGAGGTGAAGACAGTGAAGCATGATGGAGATTATAAGGTACACATCTTAAGTTCAAGTTTTGTTTTACTACATGTAATGGAACATGTTTGATTCTATATTTTATAGGTTTTGTTTTATTTTTCACTGCATATTCTAATAGTTGATGCATGTGATGCATGATCGAAACCCAACGAGAGGAATCACCCTAACTTTTTATAGGAAAATCAAAGTAAAAAAAGAAATAGCACTCTACCTAGATTTAGACAAACAAGTATCACAATCTAAGAAGCCTAGTATGGAAGAGATGCTAATGGATTCCATTCAACAATCAAAGGCAAAACACCAGTGAATAAATGTTTCCTTATATAACTTGGAGTTTTAAATCGACCAAATGACCAAGAAAGTGGCAGAAAAACTGAAGAGGAGTTTGCAAAGCAAAAAAAAAAATCCTAAGGAAATAATGATGGCAATCACCCAAACTACTAACAAAAAGATTCAAAAATAGAAGAGGGTGACTACTAAGAGTTACTTAAAGGCTGAAGGTGGACAACACCTAGGTAAAGTTACGGAATATCAGCCTACCATCTTATATCCTTCTATAGTGAAAAGAAATTATTGGATGTGGAGTTAGATAGATTCCTTAATCTTTTAAAACAACTTCAAGATGACTTACAATTTGTTTAATCTCTATTACAAATACTAAAGAATACAGAATCTTTGTAAAAGCAACAATTCAAAAAGGAGGAATCATAGAAGTTGGAGGCTATCATATTGAGCGAGGGGAGCTTAAATAATAAAATCAAAATACCGAAAAAGCATCTAAATCCAAAGAGTTTCGATATTCCTTGCACAATTAGTAGTTTAAAAGTAGATAAGGCTTTAGCAGACATAAATATGATGCCTTTTTCTTTGTTTGAAAAATTAGGAATAGGAGAACTTGAACCAACTAGGATATATGTGTAGTTAGCTAATATATCATTACAATATCCTAGGGGAATCATAGAAGATTTAACAGTTAAGGATGATAAGTTTACATTCTTAGCTAATTTTGTGATTCCACTTAAAAAAATGATACTAAAATACCTCTGGTCCTTGTTCGATCTTTTCTGGCAACTGCCAAGTCAATTATAGATGTTAACAAAGGCAAGTTAATATTAAAGGTAGGGGATGAAAAGGTTACATTTAGAGTCTTAAATGTCAAAAATCACTCTCTTAAATTTGTATATATTATTGAAGTTAATGAGTCTAGTTAAGATATCTTACAAGACTCTACATTTAAAGATCCATCAAAACTATCACAATTTCAATATAACAAGAAGAAAAAGAAGCATGTAAAAAGGTATAAAAAGTTAGCCTACTTGTAAGTTGTGGAATCTACAGTAAGGTTACAAAAACATAATTTATATAAGCCACATTGTGCGTTAAAGGTACGATAAGTTAACAATGTTAAATAAGCACTATATGGTAGGCAACCCATGAATTAGTTAATTCAATTTCATATTATTTTGTTCTTGCTCTTATGTTAGTATAGGATTTTAATTGAGTTCTTATGTGATTTAGGATAGGAAATCAAGCGTCGAAATGATGAGAATCTGTATAATTGATTTATAGGGTACGTGTGTTTATGTGTTATAATGTTTAGTGCTAAAATTTTATACTTCATCATCAAATTTTAAATTTATACTTATTTATAGAGAATTACACGCTCTCTAGACATATTGGTGTAGAAGTACACATTTTGATACGCACTTGTGTACCAAACTATGTAATCCACAAAAATCTATGATTCAGTGATATATAAGCTAAGATATATAGTCTTGTATTAGATCGTATGAGTTTGTAATACATCTTAAAAGGCCTTAACCTCTTTAGATTTCTCACTTTTCTTCTTCCTTCTCTCATAACTGTTACCACCCTCTCATTATCCAACCCCAATTTTTATATTTTTCTTGTAATATATCGACATCCAAGTAAGTAATTTTATCAATTTAACTTATTTATGCATTTTTAATTAAATATTTTGCATTATTTAGCTTATTTATGCTTAAAAGCACTAATAATTGAGATTTTGTGGTTTTGTGATATTTCTTGTGATTTTATGCTAAATTATGGTTTAATAGTTGATTATTTTCATTACCCAAATGATTTCATCATTTAATTTGACCAATTGCATGTAATTTGGGTGAAAACTCAACTTCAATTGCGTAATTGTGCACTTTTTTCTCACTAAATGTTTAATTGTTATATTTTGTGTTAAATTAGGTAAATTAGTTATTTTCGACATTAATTGATATTGGGTTTGTGTTTAATTAAATGTTAACTAGATTGTTAATTAATTTTTAACTTATTTTATTTTATTGTTCCTTTATTCATTGGAGTTAAGTTATTATTTATTCTTCTGTGTTTAATTTTTTGTTATTAGTTGTTATCACATTTAATAACTTATTGAGCATATATAAAAAAATTTAAGTATGGGGAAAAGTATATTCTCATAATTTATTTAAAAATTTTCTCTCATTTATTCAAAGTTTCAAGCATAATGATGAGATCACAGAGAGAAAAGAAGATTCCCAAGAAATGACAAAGAGGAGAAGGTTCTTTAACCATAGCCTAGCTCCCAAGGTGGTTGGGAATGTTATTGTTCAATGTTGAGGCATAAGAGCAACAATATCAGTAGGTGAAGGATAAAAAGTTCATCAATAAGATATTCATCAATTAGGAGGCACTAGAGTCTTTTACAACATGTTTGGGACCTTATTAATATAGATGCATGGTCCCAAATTTTTGAGATTGTGGAGCCCTCCTAAGGGGAGCTTATATTAGAAGTCCTCTCCACATTCTTTATGGAGAGAGGTAGCTATGATAGGGACTGATCTAACACGATCTAGTTCTAAATGATGGGAGATATGCTTTAGATGAGTTATTTGGAATTTTTCATTAGTATGGGTCTATAAGACTAGGAGTATATGGGGATGACAGAGTACATAACACTATGGACTAACTTTTTTTATCAATTATCTCCTTGGCACTTCTAACGTATGATTAGAATAGAGCAGACTATGACCTAAACAAATCCAAGGCATTACACTGTGACATCTCACACTCAGATACATTTATGGTATTCTGAGTTATATGCTAAATGATTAAAGGGACAGCTTGGGAGTTACACGAAAATTCACCTAGGGCATAAGCTTGCCTAATTTATCTAGTGTCAAAGCAATTATAAAAAAGTTGACACAAATTATTTTAGGCCTTTTGTGACCAAACTGGCATGACATATGGGCTTATTTGATCAACAACACCAATGTAGTAGATGAGTACTATGATGGCACTTAATCTAGCAATGATTCAGTATATATGCATGGTTGTAGACATTGGGGATCCAAAAATGACATATATAAACTTATCGAGGAACCTAACAAGCCAATAGTGGAAGGTAGAGATAAAGCGGAGAAATATGCAGAAGAGCAACCACCACAATCATAGCCATCGCCAGTTAACATGATAGGTGCAATACTAGAGCCAGATAGTCCAAGAAGTACCAAAGCTAGGATGCAATACCCAACTCAATTGAAGATAACATTATTGGAGAGATAGGTGGCCTAGCTTTTTGAAGCCTAGCAAATTCTTTGATTTCAGCAGGAAGAGCTTTTAGAGTGGCTAGAATGATTGGAGACTTTGATTGTATGGCTAAGCTGGCTCAAGACTACAATTGGGTGGATGGGAGAGTTGATGCTATTAATGGCAAGTCCTCAAAGAATTGATTTCCAACCTCCATCATCTAATAAGGGCACTTCCTCAGGAGCTTCTCCATTGGTACATGATCATCATCCTAAGGAACCTCCTTCATTGAACCAGTATGGATTACATTATGAGGGAAATGCTTGATTTTATTTGTTCTTTCTTTTTCTTTATTACTTATTTATTTCTTATTTTCTTTTCACTAACATTATAATTTAAGATATTTCTGCTTCTTAATTGTGTGTGATATTTTTATTTCTTTTTATGTTTTTATTCCTTTTCTTGCATGGATGTAGTCTCATATTAGATGGATAGTCTAAAATCAGGAAATCATCTTAGTTAGGACAGTACCAACTCCTTTTTTTTTAAGGAAAAGGAAGAGGAATGAATTAATAAATAATGGAAATTACATCCCCAAAAGGAGGTTCTTGTGATAAAACCTCAACAGTAGATATATCACATTGAAAATGCCTACAAAATTCTATTTGTTAAGTAGTACATTAATTAGAGGTTCAAAGAAAGGAGTAAATAGGAACTACAATTAGTTGCAAGGTTCCTCAATAAAATAATTTTTCGAATCCCATTGATAATCTCATTGATAAGTGCATCTTTGGTTTTGCGTTTTGACATAAACCTTTTCACATTCCTTTCTTTCCAAATTGTTTTCACACATAGTCCCATGGACAATAAGTAGACAATTTTTTCAGTCTTAGGAAAAGCTTAAACGGCTACCCAATGAATAATGATGGAGATAGAATTATCAAAACTGGTCTATAAGCATTTTAGTTTCACATGTTCCCAAATGCATTTCAAAACTGAACACATGAAGAATAGATGATCTTTAGTTTCATCAGATGTAGAACATAAAGAACAACTTCTTCTTATGTCAAAGTAAGAAAGTCTATCTGTAGTATTAAGCCGATTCCTGATAACAAGTCATAGAAAAATGATACCTTAGGGGGAAGAACTTTATGCCAAATGATTCTACTCCGACCAACTTTTGGATTCCTCAATCTGAGCATATCTATAGTAGTCTTGTTTGATAGTATAAAATTTAGAAGATCCTTCCAATAAAATCTATCTTCTTGGATCAATTTAGAGAACGTTGTGGTTACAACAAACTAAGTTGAACAGGAAACCTCTAGGAGTTACCATCAATGAATATACTAAGCTTAGAATGTAGAGGGAAGAGAGGGATCATTTATGAGTTTAGATTATGGATAAGTGGGCCTTATCTTGACCAATTCTCAAACCATAAGGTATTGCTAACTTTGCACTTGATATTATCTCGAACTAAGTTCCTCAAATGCAATAACTGGTTCAAGAAGGAAGAGTTAGAAGGACTCTTACTTATCTACCAAATGCATCTACCTTTGAGAAAGTAATAATGGATTCACCTAATATATAGATATTTTTGGTCTTCCAGTATCCACCATAATCTTTTAAAGATAAGGGCTTGATTAGAAAGTTTAACTAAGCTAATGTTAGGCTCCCCTTCATCCTTGGGACAACATATGTCTGTCAACTAAACTTTGGTTGTCCCTTTATTTCCAATGGAATGATTCCATAGAAAATTCTTAAATAATTTTTCCACAGTCTTAACTACTTCTTTAGATAAGAAGATATACAAACTCCAGTATAGGATAAGAAATTGTTCACCTATGAATTAATTCTTTTTAGGATTTTTTTCAATGCATGGAATGCATTCAAGATATTTTAACCTCCTAGTGAAAATTGGAAGCCCCAAATAAAGAAGCGGTGCAGTCTTCATTGAAATGCTCGTAATGGAAGCAATTATTAATTCAATAGAGAAAGCAACTTTAGAGATGATAAACTAGCTTTTATTGAAATTGACCTATAATCCAGATAAGCTTTTGAATCTATCCAAAGCCTTCATAAAGGTTTGTATTGAATCAGGTTTAGCACTGTAAAAAGGAAGAAGATCATCTGCAAAAGATAGATTGGCTAGTCTAATTTTCTTGTATCTTGTATGGAATTTGAATTTGGGATTAGTTGCCACTTCAAACTTATTGATGGAATTCAAAATTTCCATATAAATTATGAACAAGTAAAGGAAGAGAAGGTCTCATTACTTGATTCCTTTAGCTTTCGAGAAGGAAGAAGATGGGCTCCTATTGATTAATACTAAAAAGCTAGCTGTTGAAATGCATTCTTTTAGCCGCTTTAGGAATATTGTTGGAAATTCATAGGCCTTCAATACCTTCAAACGAAAATTCCAACTCATATTACCAAAATCCTTAAAGAGATTAACTTTGATATTACAATTAGCAAAAGCATAGGATAAGAAATTACTCACCCATGAATTAATTTGTTTTAGGTTCGTTCTATGAACGGAATGCAGTCAAGATAGTTTAACCTCCTAGTGAAAATTGAAAGCCCCAAATAAAGAAGCGGTGCAGCCTTCATTGATATGCCCGTAATGGAAGCATTTTTTTAATTCAATAGAGAAAGTAGCTTTGGAGATGATAAACTAGCTTTTATTGAAATTGACTTATAATAAAAATAAGCTTTTAAGTCTATCTAGAGCCTCCATAAAGGTTTGTATTGAATCAGGCTTAGCACTGCAAAAAAGAAGAAGATCATCTACAAAAGATAGATTGGCTAGTCCAATATTCTTGCATCTTACATGGAATTTGAATTTGGGATTAGCCACCACTTCAAACTTATTGGTGGAATTCAAAATTTCCATATAAAGTATGAACAAGTAAAAGAAAAAAGGGTCTCACTACTCGATTCCTTTAGCTTCCGAGAAGGAAGAAGATGGGCTCTTATTGATTAATACTAAAATAGCAGTTAAAATGCATTCTTTCATCCACTTTATGAATATTGTTGGAAATTCATAGGCCTTCAATACCTTCAAAAGAAAATTCCAACTCTTATTACCAAAAGCCTTGAAGAAATTAACTATGATAGTACAATTAGCAAAAGCATTGGATCTTAAATAGCCCTTTAACAATTTTTAAACAATGAGAACAATGTCACAAATTTATCTATTGCATATGAAGGTAATTTGGTTGTCACTAATAAGAGGAGTGAGGATCTTTTCCAATCGAGCAGCAAAGGTCATGGATTTGCTTTTGTCTAGAAATTGGTGCAAGCAATGGGCCTGAACTCACTCAAAGAGAAGGGGTGAGTACCTTTGGGAATTTCACATACGAAAGTTCTATTAATCTCTTTGAGGGGCTTGCCAATGGTGAAAACTTCATAAATAGCCTATTTTGACATAAGTCCCAATGATATTCTTATTGGAGTTATGTAAATATAGTGCCCTAGAAAGCAAGTACATTTACATATACCTTAATCTTCTTCAGTTATTATTTTGTACTGGAAATATTAATTATTAATAAAAACAAAAGAGTTTGGTTTTATTTGTGTGAGCATAAGGATGCCTTTTGGTTTTACAATGCACCTACCACATTCCAAAGGTGCATGATGGCCATTTTTGGACATAAATGAGAA
>JANSVA010053848.1:0-33473 GCA_025504915.1 Erythroxylum reticulatum | reverse complement strand
TATTTTAAAATGTAAATCACATAAAATAAAATAAAATATAATTAATAATAATATTTTTATATAATTAATAATAAATTGTAAATAATTAATAATAAAATAATAAACCTCTTGTAATAACCATTTTAATATAGGGTATAATAGTCATTTATTATACATTACATTCCATTCCATCCATCTTCTAAATAATATTTTACTACATTATACTGTGAACCCTTCCATCCCTCCCAAACAACTTTTCACCATTGTACATTTCATTCCATTATAAACCGTTTCATTCCATTCCATCACATTATATTTTATTCCATTAATTAACATCCAACCAAACAGGCTCTTACTATCCATGTTTTCTAGATAGTGATATTCAAATCCCTAATTTATGTTGTCACTATGATCTGCCTTCTGGAACAATTTGTTTTCCCATATGCTTGTGATTTTTCTGTTCTTGTTATGTTTACTGCCATTGGGTCGCTTGCGGCATTGCATGCGACGCCATACATGGGCGTCGCACAACACCAATAGATGGCATCTGACATCTGAGGCATCGCGTGCGATGCCCATCTGGATGGCATCTCGGGTGATGTCACAGGCGATGCAAGGCCGATGGTGGGTGGTAGATGCAGGCGGCAGCGATTGGGGAACTGTCGGTTGGAGACTTGATGGTTAAGGATGATGGCACAAACGTGGGTTAATGGAGGGACATGGGTGTTGGTTCGAGCGACATGGGTGACGGTTCGAGAATGTGGGAGAGAGACGAAGGACGTGGGTGCGTTCTAAAAGCAGTTGGATGCTTCTGGAGAAGACGATCGGTGTGTCTCGCCCATCTTCCTCATAGCACGTGCCAGTCAACTCGTTTGACCGCGTGTCCTATTCTGCACGCGCCAGACATCTAGCCCTTTTGTTATATGTTTTAAAATGTGTTTAAAACCCTAAAATGTCTTTTATTAATTTAATAGAGATTAAATTAATTTCAACTCCTAATAAAATTGAAAAGTGTTTTACTAAAATTTGAAAATTGTTTTCAAAGGAATATTTATTTGTAAAGGTTTTGGATTTTAATTTAATTTCTTAAGAGTTGAATTGTTAAATTAAATTTATTATCAAATCAACAATTAGAATCAAGCCAAAGTTTTAAATAATTTCTTTCATAATTGGATTATGATTGAAATTATAAATATAATGAGATTATATTTTTGATGAGACTAGAAATTTTTTGAAATTTTAAATCCCTAAATATAATATTAAGTACACGTTAAGAATGTAATAGCTGTCTTCCATTATTTGAGAATAAAACCATAATTTTGTTTATTGTTTGACTTGTTGAGTAAACTCAAGGTCATTTTAACTCAAATATGTTTTATCTTAAATTAATGGGTTCTACTTAACTAAAATTGTATGATTTGGATGAATAAACTCATGATCATATAAATTTAGAGACAGGTTTAGGAATAATATATTTGATATATTTTGGAAAAAATTGTCACCTAACGGTACTAGGAGTCACATAAGATGTGATTGAAACATTGTTTTCTACCTAATTTGTTTTTAGTTGGTTTGTTGAGTAAACTCAAGATCAATTAATTTTAAATAGGGTCCTAGCCCACTAAGAAATTATTTTATAATTTTTATTATTTTGTACAAAATAGTGGGAGTAATCAAATAATTTTAAAGTCCTTATTTTATGTGATTTTTGGATATAAACTTATATATGCTCCTTTTACGTTCTTTCGGTTATTGAATTTGAAGATGAGTACTAACCTGATATTGAGGAGCATCTTGGATACTAACAAGCTGACTGTACTCAACTTTTCAAACTGACTGTGAAACTTAAGAATAGTTCTTAGACAAGAGAAGAAGTTGTATATTCTTGATACTCTTGCTCCATCTGAACCAGATGCTACTGATGAAGAATGGGAGAAATATCAACATTATCTGATGAAGTTGAATAAGCTACATATGTGATGTTAGCTTGCATGTCTCCTGAAGTTCAGGGGCAGCATGAGAACATGGATGCACCTACTATGATACTGCATCCTAAGGAGTTATTTGGTGCAAAAAGTAGGGTGGAGAGATATCAAATCTCCAAGGCACTATTTCAATGCAAGATGACAGAAGGATCTTCAGTTAACGCTCATATGCAGAAGACGATTGGGTATATTGAAAATTGGCCTAATTAGTTTTTGTTATAGACCACGAGTTAAGCGTTGATCTGGTGCTGCAGTCTCTGAGTTCGAACTTTTCACAGTTCGTCATGAACTTCAACATGAATTAGAAGGACATAACAGTGCCTGAACTGTTGAACATGCTCAAGACTGTAGAAGGGTACCTTAAGAAGGAACCTAGTTCTGTACTTGTTGTTAGTTCTTCTAAAAGCAAGAAAAATGGTTTAAAGAAGAATAACAACAAAAAATAGAAGGCTTCTACTAATGTAGTAAAAACCAAAGGAGGTGTCAAGAAGAAGAGTAATGACAAGAGTACATGTTTTCATTGCAGAGTCAACAAACATTGGAAGAGGAACTGCCCATCTTATCTTGCTAACCTGAAAGATAAAAGGCTTAAGGAAGCTGTCTCTTAAAGTATGTTTATAATTGAGATCAATCTTTCTACTTATGTTTCACATTCTTGGGTATTAGATACTGGTTGTGGTTCTCATTTGTGTAATAATATGCAGATGTTAATAAGGAGTAGATCATTAAAGAAAGGCGAAGTCGACCTACGAGTTGGCAATGGAGCAAGAGTTGCTACATTAGCTATAAGGACTAGTAGTTTATGTAACATCCCGTTCCCATGCTAAGGGTTAAAACCCTAAAATATGGTACATAAAAGATCAATGAGAGATAAGGAAAATGTGTCTCATGCTCATACATAATGTAAGCATACATGCACGTGAATATGAATTTTTGCACACATGAAAATGACTGTACATGCATTCATAGACATTTCGGGTAAAATTAATTGTAAATGTGCTTATATGAGAATTGTGAATTATTTGTATTGAAAACCAAATTGGAGAAGTATAAATAGTTGGATTAGAAGTTTGGTGAATTTTAGGAAAAATGCCAAGTGGCAAGTCATTTATAAATGGAAATAGAAATAAGAGTCAAATAATAGTGAAGGATTTTGGAGATAACTTTAGAAATTATGAGCAAATGATATTGAAACATGTAGATACATATGGAGTAAAGTCGAGTTATGTTGAATCGTGTCGAGTTATGTTGAATCGTCTAAGCTATAAATCTTTAAAATCTTCTAGAGTCTGTTATTAGTTGAGTCTTGTAACCAACTCTAACTAACAGGCATTCTAGTACATACTTCAATCTCATCGTCTTGCTTAGATGAAATCCTTTGTCTGAGTATACTCTTCAATTGTATCATCTTGCTTAGACGAAATCCTTTGTTTGAGTATATACTTCAATTGCATCGTCTTGCTTAGACAAAATCCTTTGTCTATGTATATACTTCAATTGCATCGACGAAATCCTTTGTCTATGTATGTTCTTCAATTGCATCGCCTTACTTAGACGAAATCTCTTTGTCTGAGTACATTCTTCAATCTTATCATCTTGCTTAAACAGAGTCCCTTTGTCTAAGAACATTCCTCAATTACATTGCCTTTATTACATGCTTCTACTTCATCTGAATCATTTTTTCTGACCCATTCTTTTTATCCAATCAGACTTGATAACTTTGTCTGATCCATTCAGACTTGATAGCTTCGTCTGATCCATTCAGACTTGATCACTTTTCTGATTTATCTTAGACTGAATCACTTTGCCTAATTCGTTTAAGACTGAATCATTTTGTCTGTTCCATTTGTCTGATCTCAGAGACTTAGTCATTTTGTCTGGTTCATTTCAGACTTAATCACTTCGTCTGATCTTAGAGACTTAGTCATTTTGTCTTATTCATTTCAGACTTAATCACTTCGTCTAATCTCGTAGACTTAGTTATTTTGTCTGATTCATTTCAGACTTAATCACTTTGTTTGATTTATTCATCCAATCTATTCAATTGTTCCATTCATCATTCATTCGATTGTTCCATTCATTATTCATTCGTTTGTTCCATTCATCATCTATTCGTCTGTTTCATTCATCCTCCATTCTTCTTATCCATTCTCCTAATCCATATATATGATCCATCTTAAATGCTTATCTTGCTCAGCTTTTATTTGAGTATCGTCTTAACCGATGAATTGTGCCATATATATATGTCTGTACACTTAACAAATTCATTAAAAACCGTTCACACACTTCCATTATTATTATTATTTAACTTTCATCAAAATCAATAGAAGAAGTGAAGTCTTCTTGACTTAACAGACCCATTTCACATATACTATCTAATCAAAGGATAATTAAATGTGAATACCTTTGAATAGTCATCTTCTTCTAGATACTTATGATACTTTTTGGACTTAGTCTTTTCTTCAAAATATCTTCTGTAAGCCTTTTTCCTTCGTGGACTTTTGATTCACCGAAACCTTTAATAAAGTTATATCTTGCTTTCATCTACCTTTTGCTACTCCAACTTTGTTATCTATTTCTTTTGCCTTAAGAAAAACCAAACCTAAACCACCTTCAAGATAATGTAAGTAGGTGTATGAGAGTTAGGGTTTCTTGGAGTTTTTGAAAATTTTGGAGTTTGATCAAGTAAGTATCTTGTTAATCCTTATGGGTTGTAGGTATATGAGATAAATTTGGTGATTTAGTTGTCATTGAATGATCATGTGAAAATAGACATTTTTCATGTTCATCATGAATATAGTACGGAGATGGGTAATTCTTCATTTTTTGGTTTTGATGATCAATATGTTATAAGGTAGTGTTAAAATGATTTTTGGATGTTATAAGATCTAAAAAATTGGAAGATGAGAAAGACTGATTAAAGGAAAGTGAGGGAATCTGTTGGAGTAGTATAAACAGGTATGATTTCACTGAACATGTTTGGGTATTTCAGTTATTTCTTATTCTGTAGTAATCCAAATGAGATGATGTTTGATTGAAGTAAACTAAAGAAATAGGACTACAAATTACATAAGAAGTCAAATTTTGACACAGTCTCTAAGACTTTCAATTTTTTGATGGAAGTTGAGTATGTTGTACTATTTTAGTATAAGAACAGTCCGAGAATGTTGAGGTATAACTTTCATAATACTAAATCAAATTGAATGATCTTAGTGTCATTAGAAACTTAAGAGGAAGGAGAACAATTTTCTAGAAGAAAGTGTTCTCAAAGTCCCCCATTTGCATTGTCTAAATGATCAAAAATAGTAGACCTGAAAGTCAGTGTTTGGAGAAAAATATAAAATGATTCATTAGGTTATGAAATTAGATTCAAAGTGTTTATTTAAGACATGAACCCTAAGTATAATTGTTACTTAAGTGAGTTTGATATTGGATTGATAATGTGATGAGAATAATGGAAAAGTACCAAAGATGTCATTGAACATGCATTGTACATTTTGGCATATAAGCATATGTACACCTATAAATACTTATGATTGTGCATCTATTAATGTGTGTGCAACGTGCATATGGCATAGTTGTGATGTGTAGGATAAATTTTCACATCCAGACGCTTCCAGATCAAGGAAGCAAATGCTAATCTAGAGCGTATTGTGAGTAGACCTAGATGGTATTACTTTAGTGTTTATTTTGTTTATATTATGAATTGAATAATTATGCATTGTGATGTGACTTGAATTATGTTAATTTCCGAACAGAAGGTTCGATGATTATGAAATGTGAATGAGATATTAAAGTGCTCATTGAATATGATTGGGATGAAATAAGTGTTTTCTCAACTTAAATGTTGAATGCTGGACTAAGGTTCGATGACAATGTGATTGAGAATGTGATAGTGAATATGATTGTGTGATATTGAGCACTTTTAATTAATTGAACATATGTGATGCATTTCATTACATGAATGCATAAAAGATAAAGACAGTTATGACCGGATTAGCCACTGAAAAAGAGCTTAATGCTCAAAATGTGAAAAAGAGCCTAGAGCTCAGAAAGTAATTAAGAGCCAAAGGTTCACTATATAAAATGAGCCCAGTATCCCCAACGGATACAGGACAATTATCAATAAGCCCGGTATCCACAACAGATACGAGATAGTTATCAATGAACCTAGTATCCATAATAAATACAGGACAGTTAGGCACTCGATCATAACAAAGTTATAAATTGAAAGTGAGTCTCATGTGTACAACATATGCATGATATGAATGATTATAATGATTTGAATGAATTCTTAATATGATATGTGTTGAATGCAAAATGTGAAATGATTGATCAAGTGTATGTGAATTGTATATGCTATGTGATTGAGTGAGTCATCGAGAATGGTCACTCTCTGAGTTCGCAAAGTTAGCCCAAAATTTGCAATTATTTTTTAGGCTCTGAAGAGTTACGCCGTTAGGTTAACGGGAGTATAGCCACTACATACAAGTGAAAGATAGAGGTCAAGATCAGTTCGCGTCTGCATTTGTATTTTCTTATTTTTGTGTAAATTTTTATATTCTGTGATTTCTGTACAATGTGTATTCAAATATTTCTGTTTGTAATAACTTTCCAAGTTGGAAAGGTTTGTAAATGATATTAAAATGTAATGACATTATGCTACAAGTATTTTTGTATTTGTAATGGGCCTAAATGGCTATTGAAATTATGATGGTTGTATTGCTACAATTGAAAATGTTTATGAAATAAAGTGGGCCTAATTTGATAATTGATTTCCGTGTATATGTTTATGGTTTCAAAAAAATTTGTAATGAGATTTTATTAACCGAATGACTGTGCTATCATGCCACCCTCGTGGGACAAGTTCTTAGACATCACTCAGGATGTCGGGTACGTGTCTTACGAGAGTGGAGTACTATAGTTTAGCTTTGCCTTCTAGCCTTATATTAGAACTTGATAATTGTTATTATGTTCCTGTTATTACAAGAAACATCATTTCTATTTCTCATTTGGATTTGAATGGATTTGTCTTTATAATTAAGAATAACAGTTGTTCCTTTTATGAAGATGATGTTTATTATGGATCTAGATTACTTATAAATGGTTTGTATGAGTTAGATCTTGAAGGGCCAATTCTTAACATAAATAGTAAGAAAAATAAATTAAGTAACCAAAATCCATCGTATTTATGACATTGTAGGTTAGGTCATATCGATAAAACTAGAATCAAAAAATTGCATAAAGAAGGATATTTGGATCCTTTTGATTATGAATAATATGAAATTTATGAATCTTGTTTATTGGGAAAGATGACCAAACTACCCTTTAAGGGAAAGGGATAACATTCTAGTGAGTTACTAGAATTAGTACATTCAGATGTATGTAGACCTATGTCTACAAATGCTAGAGGTGAACACTCATATTTCATTACGTTCACAAATGATCATTCTATATATGGTTATGTGTACTTGATGAAACAAAACTCTAAATCATTTGAAAAGTTTAAAGAATTTAGACTAGAGGTAGAAAAACAAACTAGCAAAAGTATTAAGACACTTAGATCAAATCGAGATGGTGAATACTTAGACTATAAGTTTCTTGGTTACTTAAAAAAGAATGGGATTATCTCACAATGGTCTCCTCTTGCAACTCCACAACATAATGGAGTTTTTGAGAGGAGAAATCATACACTATTAGATATGATACATTCCGTGATGAGTCATACAATCCTTCCTATATCTTTTTGGGGATATGCAACTGAAACTACAAGATATCTTCTAAATAGAGTTCCATCTAAATCGGTTGATAAGATACTATATGAGATATAGACTGGTAGAAGACCTAGATTATCACACTTAAAGATTTGGAGATGTGATACTTATGTGAAGCGTGCTATATCTGATAAGCTTCAAGCTAAATCGGATAAATGCAAATTTGTGGGATATCTAAAAGAAAGTTTCGGTTATCAATTCTATCATCCTATTGAGCAAAAGGTGCTTGTCTCGAGACATGCTACGTTCTTAAAAAGAGAATTTATTCTTAAAGAAAATAGTGGAAGTGAGATTGAACTTAGAGAAGTTCAAGAACCACAAATTCCCATCAACATGGAACAAGAACCTCAAGTTGATACACATGATGTACAACTGAGAGTTCAAAAGACACATAGTCTGCGATGAACTAGTAAGATACGTCATCCTCCCACTAGATTAGATCTAAATATAGAGCATGGAAAGGATAACATAGCTCTCATAGATGATGAGCCTACTACTCTTAAAAAAGTAATGCCAAACATTGATTCTTTAAAATTGCAAGAAGCCATGAAATCTTAAATGGAATCCATGTACACTAATCAAGTATGGACTTTAATGAATGCACCTGAAGGTATAGTACCTATTGGGTGCAAATGAATTTTTAAGAGAAAAACTGACATGGATGGAAATGTACATATGTACAAAGCAAGGTTCGTGGCGAAAGGTTATAGACAAAAACAAAGAGTTAATTTTGGTGAAACTTTTTCGATAGTAGCAATGCTTAAATCAATAAGGATTTTATTGGCTATAACAGCATACCATGATTATGAAATTTGGCAAATGAATGTCAAAATCGCATTTTTCAATAGGAATTTGCAAGAGGATGTGTATATGACACAACCTAAGGGTTTTGAATCCAAAGAATTTCCTGATTAAGTATGCAAGTTGCAAAGGTCCATTTATAGACTTAAGCAAGCATCGCGGAGTTGGAACATCTGTTTTGATGAAACAATCAAAAAGTTTGATTTTATCAAAAATATGGATGAACCTTATGTTTACAAGAAGGTAAGTGGGAGTGCATTCGTTTTCTTAGTGCTTTATGTGGTTAGAAATGATATTTCAATGCTCCAGTTTGTTAAGATATGGTTATATAGGAACTTTTCTATGAAGGATATGGGAGAAGCATCCTTTATACTAGGTATAAAGATCTATCGAGATAGATCAAAAAGGTTACTTAGATTATCTCAATCCACTTACATAGATAAAGTGCTAAAGAGGTTTAGCATGGAGAATTCCAAGAGGGGATTCTTACCCATATCGTATGGGATTTCTCTTCCATAGAGTATGTGTCCACAAAAACAAAAAGAGAGAGATAAAATGGATTGTATTCCATATGCTTCGGTAATGGATCAATCATGTATGCGATGCTATATACTAGGCCAGATGTTGCTTATGCTTTGAGCATAACAAACAAATATCAAGCTAATCTCTATAAGGGTCACTAGACGACTGTAAAAAACATCTTGAAGTACTTAAGAAGGATTAAAGATATTTTTCTAGTCTATGAGGGAGTTGAGCTGAGAGTTCAGGATTATTCAAATGCCAATTTTTATTCTGATCAAGATGATAGTAGATCACAGTCAAGATATATTTTTACTCTTTATGGTGGTGTAGTTAGTTAGAAGAGTTCCAAACAACCAACCATCGTAGATTCAACAACCAAAGCAGAGTACATTTCAGTGTCAGAGGTGGCAAAGGAAGCAGTTTGGATCAAGAAGTTCATCACTGAACTTAGAGTAGTTCCTAGCATTGTTGAGCCCATAGTATTATGTTGTGAAAACAAAGGTGCTATTACGCAAGCAAAGGAACCCAGGTTTCATTAATGGTCCAAACATGTACTTAGGAAGTTTCACTTGATCACGGAGATAGTGGAGCGGAAAGACATAACGTTGGAGTGAGTTTTCACTAAAAAGAATCTAGCAGATCCTCTTACTAAGCCATTATCTCAAAAGAGACATGGTAGACATATAGATGGTTATGACATTAGATTCACAAGTGATTGGCTTTAGTGTAAGTAGGAGATTGTTAGTTTATGCTCTTGCAGCCAATCAATTGGATGCAAATTAATGTATGACATTATTTTAATTAATAAAAAGGTATTATTTATCTTTGTGTATTATTTTCATTAATATTTTATGTTTTAATATTAAAGATAAAATCCTTGGAATAATTACTGTGTAATCGAAATTATGATGAGATCATAATTATGAGATTCAATTTACACTTATGTATTATTCCTAAATATTCCTAGTTGTAGTTTCATCAAGACTGGATATTGATGAAACACTAAAACTAGCACACATTATGTTTGTATCTTATAAAGAAAGTAATTGATCTCTTAAATTAAAGTATAGAGATACTTAAACTAATGTGTGGGTAATTATTAGAGAATAAGTCACTGAACTGACTCGATTACGAGAATTTTGAATGGAATATTACTTACGTGTCTATGGATTATCTCATAATGATGGTTGTATAATTGATCCTCAAACTTGAGATTACCAAGTTATCTAGTGTGGGAATTACTGTGTTTTGATGCTACTTATGAATCATCCTAAGACAATTCAGTCAGTAGTAATTGGATATAATATAAACCATATGTAGATAGTTGTGTAAGTCAATATAGGATTCGTCACTCTAAAGTAATTAGAGAGAATATTCTACTATTTTTGATTAGTAATGATTTATAAAATTCTCTGACTAGAGTGAATTGATATTTGAAAAGGAGTTTTCAAATTTCGATTATAAATCAATTACTAATTAGTAAGAACGAACATGATTGGATGATAAGAGTAAACACTGTATCAATACTCTGTCTAATTAGAATATTGAATGATGAAATGATTAAATTATACATTATAGCCATGCATGGGAAGGTTAAGTCAATCACTTTGACATTCCTAATATTTGGGTAATCACAACATATTGCTAGACGTCAATCATGATTTATGATTATGAATTATTTAATTAGAGAATTAAAGATGAATTAAAAGGAGTTTTAATTTATCTAATTCTAATTGTAAATTAGAACTATAATTTATAATCATCACTAATCTATTAGGAACCTAATGAGTCACACATTATAGAGCAATTTGTGAAAGAAAAATCAATTTAATTAAGTTAGACTTAATTATAAAGTTTGAGAAACTTTGGGAATCAAATATGAGATATTTAATTTTATTAAAATTAGAATTTGATTCTAATTATAATTAAAGAGATTTAATTTTAATGAAAGACTGTCATAATTTTCTATTTAAAGGGAAGAGCCTTTTAGAAGCTAGCACTTTTTGTCTTCTTCCTCTC
The DNA here is from genome assembly GCA_025504915.1 of Erythroxylum reticulatum. Classification (NCBI taxonomy): domain Eukaryota; kingdom Viridiplantae; phylum Streptophyta; class Magnoliopsida; order Malpighiales; family Erythroxylaceae; genus Erythroxylum; species Erythroxylum reticulatum. The sequence continues at coordinate 22,393 of JANSVA010053848.1, read as the reverse complement.
AAAACAATTTGGGAATTGCTCTGTGGATACTATCAGAAGTTGAACAATTGGACAGCTGATGATTGATTAATCAGAAAAGGTTTCACAGATTTTTCTTCGAAAAGCAAACAAGGTATGCTTTCTAAATCATTTTATGTTTTATTCAAGTTTAATCAATTATCAGGATTCGCTCAGAATCTATAAAAAAAATTATTTTCCACTGCCCCCGTGATTCGATCATGGTTGGATTTCAACAAAGAAAACATGTTATTTTTCTATAAGGTAATATGACGAGAAACGTGTAATCTATTGGTGAAAGGATCCTAACATTGATACCTTTTGTGTTATATCCTATTACCAAAGACACAACATAGGCACACAAGGTTTTGATTTTATGTGTTTATGAGATTGTAAAAAGAAAGAAAAAAAAACATCGAAAGGGATGTAGAATTGAATATTCAGGAGGATTGCTAAGCAATTTTTCAGAAGGAGATAAATTAAAAAAATAAGGTGAGAATTCAATTTATAGTGTAGACAGTAGTAAAAGCGACTTCTCCCAAAATTTTGTCAAAACATAAATCATGAAAAAGTAGAGCACAAATATAATAAAAAACATGAAATATTTTTTCAACTCATTCATTTTGTTATGAAATGTGAGTTTATGAGCATTGAACAACAATGCCTTGTTTTAATCATATAAAAAAATGTAACGTAAATTTATGGTAACTTATAACGATATTCTAAAAATATATCCAAATAAACTAATAATGATCATTAATAAATTATACAAGGCAACAAAATCCATTGACTAAAGAAAAAAGGGAAGAACCTAAATGTTAGATGAATTAAGTTAAATGTTATGTCAAAAATAGAATCATTATTGTTAAAGGAAGAATAAAGTCGTTTTGTAATTTGAATATCTAAATGTTTAAATGAATCAAAACTTTATGGAACCTAAAAGCCTATAACAAATTAAAGGCTGAATTTTACTAGTTAAAGAATATCAAAATGAAAATCCCATTTATAAATGAAACAGTTAGTAATTGTGACATTAGACATAAGTTTTGAAGGACGATAAAGAGGTAAGTTTAAATAATCGACCACCTTGCATCATATCCCAAAAATGACCTATGAAAAAATCATAAAAAGTTGGGCACTATAGAATTGGTTATCTCGTAAATATATGACCTTTACAATCTTTCATCATCTTTTGGCAAGGAGTATCAATTAAAGACACTAGTATACATAATAAAGCATTCATTCATCTAGACATTTTATTTTTTGAATCCAGGTGTTGTTTCATAATCTTTCAGGATATAAAAGAGAGACTATTGTTACCCTATTTTAGGTTTATATTTTTGCAATCTTCTCAGTGGTTGGATGTATCATACTCTATCTTAACATACTCTTTCAAAAGTGCAGTAAGTCCATATTGATATGTACCATCCCTATTTATTGCAATTAATTTCCATGTCAATGTTAATAGTTAGATATTATTAGCATTAGTAAAGGACTTGATTGGCTATGAATTAAAACTATTATTGTTGCAAAATCAACGTCACCATAGTTATACTTGCAGCTCTAGAAAACACTCTAAAAATTTTATAAGTAATGTAGATAAATTTCACTCGACATTTTCAAATTTTTTTGTAGTATCCATTATACAATAAAGGGCATCATAATGTAAAATATGATATTATTTAATATTATGTAATTATAGGAGGAGATATTTTAAGAATAAGAGGAGATTTTCCTTTCTGATTTGTAATTATCTAATTTTTATTTCTAGCTTTAGTTAGACACTATTGTATGAGATAGCCTTGAAATCGTGTGACAATCAGAAGACTATTTTCTCTCATCTTATTCATAGTATCAGAGAAGGTTCAATAAAAAATTCCCTTGCATATTTTGTTTTCTATGCTCCTTTGTTCGAATCCAATCACAAGCGAAATTGCGAAGAAGGTAGTTAATATGACTTCACCTTTCTTTTTACATCCTTCAAATAATCTCAATACAACCATCACATTATGTCTTCTGAATGGGATGAATCACAATATGTGGGAGAAGACCATGATGAATGCTCTCAAGGAAAAACATAATTTGGGTTCCATCCATGAAACTTTGACTAGATCTGCAGTCAATTTGTTAGAAGCTACCAATTGGGAAGCTTGCAACTCGATGTTAATATCCTACATTTTTAATTTAATTAAAAAATCTATTCAACTGAGTATGGTTTTTATGGATACCGCTAAAGCAGTATGGGATGACTTAAAGGATTGATTCTAGATCAAAAATACACCAAGAGTTCATGAACCTAAAAGAAAAATTGCTTCGCTCTAACAATAAGGCACTATGATGATGGTATATTACACTAAGTTGAAGAGGATGTAGGATGAGCTCAACAGCTATTCCAAAATCCTAACTTGAACATTCAATGTAGTGTAAGAATTCATCAAGGAACAAAAGGAAGAAAGACTTCATGAATTCCTTATGGGTTTAGATGATGCCATTTTTGGTACAATTCATTCCCAAATTCTTAGCATGGATCATTTTCCGTCACTAAGCAAGGCTTATGCTATTGCTACGTATGAGGAACAACATCACTCTATTGCTTGAGGATAAGAGGAGAAAATCCAAATGGTGGCCTTAGCAACATAAGTTCTGGGAAAATGAAAATCATTAACCATTATATCGATAGGAAATCAACAACTATATGGTGAGTGTCTTTACTCAAACTACAATGAGTCAGGGTACGAAATTTTTGAGTGCTTTAAAGTAATAGGCTACCTGTTAGGCCCTTAGCACATGCAGACACTTCACATCTAATTGGAAATGAGATTGAGGTGGAAGGTTAGCTGGCTGACACGTATGATGGTGGCTTGCAAGAGTTCTAGGGTAACTTAGTAAGTTAGATCAAGCCTAGTGTAAGTCCTGGTAGAGTTTTGGATCTTATACGAGTTAACTTGGCTAAGACTAGGTTCTTGATGAACTAAGGATTTAGTGTTATGCTAAATGCATGGACCAAACTAATAGACTTGACATGGGTAAACATTAGATCGGAACAGTTGCTATTAAAGGTTTTGGCCTAGATGACTCATCATCAATGGATAGATATCATAAGGAGATCTTGGATAATGTGACAAATAAGATCACAATGAATAACATTAGCTCTAATAAATAAAGACCATGTAGGAGGATCATCTAAAGATAGTGGAGATCTTCATTAATATGGATAGATCATTCTTAGATGGATGTAATCTTTTATCTTGTTAGTTGTTATGTATCCAAATCCTATCAGATAGGGTCTTATTTAGATGGAGATGTCATCTAATTGGATAAAGTAATATGATAAGGATAAGATGTGGTCTAGGTCGTTAAGTTTAGTTAGGATTCTAACTTGTCCATCAATCCAGAAATGCCTATAAATAGCTTTTTTGAGCCTTACTCCTCACATATCAGATTGAGAGAGCATTTTTTATATACTTCAAGGGAAGTAATAAAGGTTAACATTTATTGTATCTCTTTCGTGATCCTGTTGTTGTATTTACTAGTTTAGTGCTTTCTTAATAATCTTTAAGAGTGTGAGAGTTAAACACTGCGAGGGTTGTGAGGCATTCAAAAATATCTTAGTTTGTCAACGATCACGTAGGAAGGTTAAATTTTGCTTAAACAGACCTAATTAAGATTGTCATGTAAAGGAATAGGCAAAACTTGCGGTACAAGTTTGGTGTCCAAAAAAACCTTTGAAACCTTTTCAAATGTCAAGAAAAAGTCAAAAAATATCTGGATCTAGGTAAAGTGGCAACCAAAATGGCTCAAATTTAGCTCAAGGGTAATGAGAGTAGGTAACGACTGCAACAAATTTCCAATTGCAATCGTAAATAATAAAGTTGGTCAAAGTATTATGCCAGGTTTGCTAAATGAGTAATTTCAACAATTATTAAGTCTTTTGGATCGACACACTAGTAACAACGATAAACTCTTAGGTAAGAACCTTGACTTATTGACTTCGATTTTTAATAATAAAGCCTTTAATCATATTACAAGAAGGCTTAAGTTGATGGATGATGTTAAGAATGCATCATCGATGTACACGTTATTACCAAATGAGGCAACAATGAGTGCAACAAAGTGTGTACAGATTGTATTAAGGTTAAAAATGTTATATATCATTTTATATAATAGGAAGGCTTGAGTTAATGAATAACATTAATAATGGATCACTAATGCCTATGTTGTCGCGAAATAAGACAATAACGAGTGCAACAAAGTGTGTACATATTGTATTTGGTTTGAAAATAATGTTATATAACGTTTTATACATATTAAGTTTGATTTGCAATTTAATTTTTGTGTGCCAAATTAATAATGAGTTGAATTGCCAAATAACATTTAATAATGAGCATTGTGTGATATAGGACCACATCTCTTAGGCACACAAAGCAATGAAGGTAGAGAAGATAGACCCAAATAGTTTAACACAGACGGATAGGTCATCAATTAAGTCAAAATTTACGTTTTATTTCTGATATTAGTAATTTGTCTTTAGGAAAGAAATAGTATTGTGAAGCACACTATAGGCAAAACAATCTTTTCTACCTTTTTGAATAGTGACAATAATGCTATTACTGTTGGCCCTTGGATTTTTTCCTGTAGTTAAGCATAATTTAAATAAATTATGAGGTTTTGATAGATAAATTTTGTGGAGTTAATTATTATGTAAACGTTAGTAAGAATTTATTTTATAAGTTGGTTGAATTAAATTAGTAAGAGTGTATATGTATAAGGGCAATTTTGGCATTCACTAAAGCATTTTAAGACATAAGGCATTGAAGGAAGGGTAAATTGGACATTTCTCAATCACTGATGGCATAATTGGAAGAAGTGTTGTTTTGCTTTTTAAGAAGAGAAGAATGTGAGTGAGGGAGAATGAAGAAGAGAAATACAAAAATAAAGAAAAGAAGAAGAGAGTTTCAGTGAAAGAGAGAGAAGAAGAGAAACAAGCTAAGGTTTCATCTTTTTTAAGCTTTCTATAAAGATTTTGAGGTTGTTCAAGAAGAGAAAAAGGTAGAGGAAGAGAAGAGCTTTCATTATAGCCAAGAAACTCTTCATTTGGTGAATACTCAAGGTAAGCTCATTCTTAATCTTTTGGATTTTTGGAAAGGTTTTAGATCTTGAAGCTTAAAATTTTCATGGTTCTAAGCTTCCTAAAATCAATTTTATGTATATGTTTCTTTGGGTCTTCAAATTGGAATTCCTATTGAATTGGGAATTTTTCAATGTTAAGGGAATCAAGAGAGGAAAAAGGAGTAAGAGAGGAGGTATCTTTGAGCAAGTATTAAGCAAGTAAATTCAAGGTGGGTTATATGTTTATAATTGAGTAATGAATTATGATTGTGTTTTCAAAAGAAAGAAAAATTAAATGTTTTCAATTGTTTTATAAATGTTGCATGATTTTTATATGAATGATTTGAGAAATCTATACATGTTTAGTATATGAATTTTGTTGACGAATTGTGAAATGATGATGGAAATGCATTGAAGTAATTTAGGTTATGCCTTGAAACATGTCATTTCATTTTGTATAAACAAAAAGAAGAAAAAGCATAAAACTATGAGCATATGATGAAATGATCTGAGCATGAATATTTGTTTGTGATTGGACAAGAGAGGAACGTTTCATTATTCACATGCACGTCGACGTATAATTATCTCCCGGCTGCCCGCTTGAGGCCTCGAGATCCTGAGAAATCGAACTCATTTTGTTCGTGGTTTAAACTTTGGTTTATCCGTTTTGTTCCAAGGAACTCTCGAGCCATTTGTTTGTGCATTGCATCTTAGAATTGTCAAGAATGATGCATAATTGAGTGCTATGCTATATTTATGTGATGATGTTTTAAATATGAGTTTTGAGCTAGAATTGAGAATTTGAGAACTATGCGTTTCATAAATTCAATATGAATTTTCTACAATAATTAATCATTTCAATGATTTTGCTTATTCTCGATTATAAACTTGTTACCCATGAGCTTTCCAGCTCACCTCATTCCTTCTCATCTTCAGGTGATGAGAAAGGGATCGAGTGATCAAGAAGGCATCACTCCGAATTTGCATGTTTTGTTTTATTTTGGAATAATTTATATAAAACAAGGTTATGGTTACTTGTTGAGTAATTATAATTTAAGTATTCTATGTATTTTGGGATTTTGAGAAATATTGAATTATGGCTCGAAAAGCCCATTGAAGTTTTATAAAATTCTTATCTTATGATGTTAATGAAATATGAATTGTGTATGGATGATGTTGAGTTGAAATTAAGATACTTAAAGAAGTTATCAACTTGAGATGATAAATCTTGAACCTAAATTATTATTATATATATATAAGTGAGATATTATGGAAAGGAAAGATAGGATTTTATGAATGATGAGAATTAGTTGTAAGTGATGAGTCAAATGAGTAAGGATCAGAGAGTTTAAATGAATTAATATTGGTGGTTGAAAGGTTTTGCTCATGACATTCCAAGGTTGTACAGTGCAAATTTCAAGTTTTTCATAAGGGGAAATTTGTGTTTTGACTTCAGGGGAAAATCTGTATTAATCTAGGTTGAATTGGACCAAGTTGTCTCTTGGAAGTTATTTTTGGATATCAGAGTTGATAGTTATGATCATTTGAAGTTAGTGATTTAGAACTTTGGGGATGTGAGGAAGACCCTATAGAATTCCTTCGTCTGATTCAGCTTAGGCTGAATCTCTTTGTTTGATTCAGCTTAGTTTGAATTCCTTCGTCTGATTCAGCTTTATTTGAATCCCTTCGTCTGATTCAGCTTCGGCTAAATCACTTCGTTTGAATGCCTTCGTCTGATTCAGCTTAGGTTGAATCACTTTTTCTTTAATTCCTTCATCTGATTCAACTTAGGCTGAACCACTTTGTTTTAATTCCTTCGTCTGATTCAGGTTAGGCTAAATCACTTTGTTTGAATCCCTCCTTCTGATTCAGCTTAGGCTGAATCACTTTGTTTGAATTCCTTCGTCTGATCCAGCTTAGGCTGAATCCCTTTTTCTGATTCAGCTTAGGTTGAATCACTTTGTTTGAATCCTTTCGTCTAATTCACTTTGTTTGAATTCCTTCATCTGATTCAGCGTAGGCTGAATCACTTTGTTTGAATCCCTTCGTCTGATTCAGCTTAGGATGAATCCCTTTATCTGAATCCCTTCATCTGATTCAGCTTAAGCTGAATCACTTTGTTTGAATCCCTTCGTCTGATTCAGCTTAGGTTGAATCACTTTGTTTGAATCCCTTCATCTGATTCAGCTTAGGCTGAATCACTTTGTTTGACTCCCTTCATTTGATTCAACTTCGGCTAAATCACTTTGTTTAAATCCTTTCGTCTGATTCAGCTTAAGTTGAATCCTTTTGTCTGATTCAGCTTAGTCTAAATCCCTTCATCTGATTCAGCTTAGGCTGAATCATTTTGTTTGAATTCCTTCATCTAATTCAGCTAGGCTGAATATTTTTGTCTTCATCTGATTCAACTTACACTAAATCTCTTTGTCTCCGTTCTTTTGGCATTAACTTTATCATCCAACCTCCAAATGACCTAATTTTGAAATCATTGGATTTCTAACACATTTCTCTATCTCTCCATAGAATTTGATAGCCTTTGGTGTTGATTTCAAAAAGAAGGATGGAAAGAACGTAAGGGTATCGATTGGAAGAGTATGAATAGGAGATTTTACTAAACATACTTCGGTATTTTGATGATATCTTGATCTGTAGAGCTCCGAATGGGACAATTCTTGTTTCAATATAAACTAGAAACATAGATCTACAAATTATCTAAAGAAATCGAACTTTAATTCAGTCTCTACGCATTTTAAATTATGGATGGACTTTGAGCACATAATAATTGTTTCAGTATAAAAATAGTTCAGATATGGAGCCCAACACGTATGGTAATATGAGAAAATGAAGATGAGCCAATGTTAGCTAATGAGGGTTCATTGAAATAACCCTAAAAGAACCATGCTCACATCTTACGATACATCCAAATTATTGGGTTCCAAAAATGGGGTCCAATAATTACCTATTTTAATCTAATTTATTGTGATATATGGTGTGCTCATTATTTTTTATCCATTGTGAATGGTTGTAATCATGCCATTTGGGTTTTGAAGAATATGAATGAAACCCTCTTTGAGCTACCATAAAACAAAAGGTCTTCAAGTACTCATTGTCCTCTAGCTCGTTATGTATCATTTGTTAATTTTTATCACAAGCACCGAACCTTTTTGGTTACTATATCATCTCAAGTGGAGCCTAGAGAATATTTGAAGACAGTCAAGGATGAATGGTGGTGTATTACTGTTAATAAGGAGATTAAAGCCTTTAAAGCTAACAATACCTTGTCAGTGGAAAGAATTTCACTTGAGAAGAAGCCAATTGATTGAAATTGGCTTTACAAAGTGAGTTACAATTATGATGGCACGGCGGAGCATTACAAGCCGAGACTTATGGCAAAAACCTTTATATAAGTTGAAGGTCTCAATTTCTATGAGACCCAATATCGAAGGGAAATGGACTCCACCAGATGGATGCTAACATCCTTTATGGTGGTCACATGAAACTCCTACTTAGATTCTATACTGAAGGAATTGGCATGGCATATTGATTGCAAAATTCGATTTATGTTTTTCATCAAACATCACTAAATTGGTTCTCCAAGTTAACCATAGCCTTATGTAAGTATGGTTTTGTCCAATCACTTTTAAATTATTCTCTATTTAATTATAACAATGGTTGCACATTTATGGAATATGTGGATGTCATAATCCTAGTTAGGAACAATGAGGCAACTTGTGGGGATTTCAAATGATACTTGAATGAGTGTTTTCACACTAAAGATTTGGGGTGTTGAAATATTTCTTGGGCACTAAGGTGGCATGATAACCACAAGGGTTATTTTTGTTTCAACAAAAGTATGCCTTGGATATAGTGACAGAGAGTGGCCTTTTTAGGTCAAAGTTTGTTGATTCCGTAATGGAGCAAGAGACTAGCAGTTGTAGATGGAGAAGTGATGGATGACGCATTAAGTTATAAAAGACTACTTAGGCATCTAATATACTTGACCTTTACTCATCTAAAAATATCTTTTGTTGTATATTTCCTTTCTTAGTTTGTTCAAGCTCCTAGAAAGTAACATAGGACATGGAATTTTTCTATGAGTTAATATTGAATTAAAGCTACATGAATACTATGATTTAAACTGGCTTAGATGTCTAATTATGAGAAGATATGTAACAAGATATTTTATCATGCTTGGGTAGTCACTAAAATCTTGGAATGTCATAATCCTCAATCAAGTTCGATTATCATGCAATGGGTGCAGCCACTAATAAGCTAGTTTGGTTGAAATAATTATTAGCATCTTTAAAAAAAGTTCATAATGGGCCTATGAATTTACATTGTGATAGTCAGGTAGCTATTAACATAGCTACAAGCCTAATTTTTTTTTGAAAGAACTAAACAAATTGAAACTGGTTATCATTATACGCGAGAGCAACTTTAAGCTAGAAATATTACCACGATATATGTTCGATCATAACATTAGTTCTGATTCTTATTATGAAAGTTGGGTATTTACAATGTACATACTCCAACTTGAAGGGGATTGTTGTAAAATAAGATATTTTGTAATATTATGTAATTATGATAAGAGATATTTTAGGGATAAAAGGAGATTTTCCTTTCTATTTTGTAATTATCCAACTTTCCTTTCTAGATTTGGTTAGACATTATGGTATAAGATATCTTTGTAATCATGTTTTTCTTATGACAATGATAAGAATATTTTCTATCATCTGCTTCACATCCTTTAAGTTAATAGAAAATATAGTAACATTCATACTAAATTTAGCAATCAATTTATAAGGATAATGGCAATTTGTTTTATATGTATAGCCCCTTCATCTTAGTCCTAACAAAAGTTAATCATGACCATAATAACACACGTTAATATTTTTGTTTCATGTTCACCTATGAGAATTTAAGGCTCACCTTATAAGAAAACTACTCAACCGTTTTAATTAGAATTAGTTTAGGAAAGTTCTTGATGAGGTGCATGCCTTAGGTTCATCTCAAATATTGATGATTATATGAGAAAAGTTTTGCAATTTGTTATATGTAAAGCCAAAAACACCATGACTTAGGGCAATGAATTTTATCTACGCAAATAATGAAAATTTGATGTTAAAAAAATCCATTTTCAAAACCAAACTTAATAGATTAGATTTAAAACTAAAAAAATACAAGCTTAGTCACTAAGTAAAGATAAGATTTAAAATCAATACATATTTATTTTAAGCTAAAAAACCTTCAGTCTATCTTCTACAAGACTTTTAGAAATTTAACACCATTTCTTGCCTCTACTATTCGTATGATTTTTTTTGAACTATTGGTTGCAATTGATGTAAATGAGAGTGCATGTGTGTGTGAAAGAGAGAGGGAGAGCATTTGAAGTAGGATAAATGATATAAAAATAAGTTAGTTAAATATTAGAATTCAAGTTGGCATTTCCGAATCATATTAAGAAACATCACTACTAGAGTTATGAAAACTAATAGTATAACATAAAATTTCATAGATATAAGAAGCATTAGCTAGTTCTAACAAATGGTAAGGAAATGCGAATTCGAGTTGGCATTTCCAAATCATATTAAGAAACATCACTACTAAAGTTATGAAAACTAATAGTATAACATAAAATTTCATAGATATAAGAAGCATTAGCTAGTTCTAATAAATGGTAAGGAAATGCTTCGAAGACATAAAAAGTAATGTTTAATTAAAAAACTTTGTTCCTCTTTATACAACTTACAAAAATATCACAACATATGATTTCTTAAGGAGTGTAGGTCTTTCTTTTAGGAGCCAATTGTATTTCAAAAATCTTTCAAAATTACTCTATTTGAGCTTAAAATTATCTTTAACACCTTTGAAATCAAACATAGGTATTGAATAATTCCAAAAACAAAATAAAAGCCCTATATTTTAAAGAAAAAATATAAATATAAATATAAAACATATATGTGATATATAAACTCCTGCAACCATGACATTTTTGCTTACTTGACAAAATTTCGTTTTAAAAGTAAAAAAAAGGGAATAATTTCTTACACAAAAGAAGTTTATTTCTACAAGGTATAGCTAGAAATTCCTATTTATTTGTTACTGAATCGACCATAGACCAATTCCACTTTTATTGGAAAGTATTGAAGACACAATAATTCCAAGTTTCATTGTACTCCTACATGTCAGAGATCTAGGTTACCCAATTTTAATTTGAATAAAACTTTAAGAAATGAAGAGAGTTCACTATCTAAAAAAATGGAAAATTCCCCCTAAAAAGGGGGATTTTAGATTAAATATCCTACAAAGACATGAATTTTGGAATCTTAAATTGGGTGAGAAAATTTAGAGATTTTATAAATTTAGGTTATTTGGAGTTAATATGATTATAAATTTAAATTTAATTAAAAAGACATAATGGCTTTTATATGGAATTGTGGACTTTTGATATCAAAAATAGGAATCGAACAATTCCCAAGAATATTAGAATTCCCGTATGCAAAGAAAGAAGAAACTAAAACTTTAAGGAATGAAGAGACTTCACTTTCCAGAAAAGAGGAGAATTCACCCTTGAAAAAAGGATTTCAGATTATGTATACTACAAAGACATGATTTTGCTTATCTCGAATTGGTTATTTGGAGTTAATATAATTATAATTTAAATTTAAATTAAAAAGTGGCTATATGGCATTTTAAGTCTCTCTTAAAAATAAAAAATAAAAATATCATGTTAGCATGAATACAGTACTTAATTGACATATCTCCAACCCTTTTTATTAATATAGGTTTAACTTGTAATAGTTGTAAAATATTAGGATTCTTTTTGGATGCTCCAAACTAAATTTGACCAATATTTGAGTGGAAACATTAGCATTAAAATATACCCTTTTCCTTATATGTTATAATTATGTATAAATAGGTTAAGTCAAAAGTATAATATGGTGCTGGACCTCATTCAAGAACTAAATATCAAATATTTGATCATATTATGATTAAATTTTAACCATAATTAAGAGTTTAATTTGACAAACATTGGTCTTTTACTATAAAATGATAAATAAAGAAATTAGCATTCATATCTAACCATCTTTATAAGTTAAGAGTTCTTTTTCTTTATTATACGAATACTATTACAGGATAGAAAAATTAAAAAGGTTGAGTTAGAAAAAAGTAGTCACGCTAAGAACCTTGAATCCTTTTATTTATTGATTATTATTTTAAGTTATTATATTAAATTAATTATTTGAAAAAAATTATAAAACTATTCTCTTGGCCCTCCATATGATGTCAGTTAACTTTTCAACACAAATTTTCTTGTTTAAAAAATAAATATAATAGTGAGAAAAAAATAACACATAAAATTCTAAAAGAATCAACCAATTCATGTATACTTCCTTAACTTTAATTTTTTTAATCTTCCACGAATTTTTGATATAACACTTATAATCACTTCTATCAATTTATCAAGTAATAATTAACAAATATATTAATTGAATGATTCGTTAAATAGTATGCATATGAAAATTGAAATGCATAGGAGATAAGAAAAGTAAAATAATAAAAATAATAATCATTTGGTGATAAAGACGTGTTCAATACACACATGAATGAAATATATATTTGTCATCAGGTTTGCTTATGACTTATATAACACATTATTTCCTTTATTATAAAGATGATAAGAGATCATTTATAATTATATGATATCAATTATTATTATTATTATTATACGCAACTAAAACTAAATTGATATGTTTATCATATATATTTATTTAATAATATCTTAAACTTTGTATTTAAAAATGAGTATAGATCTAAGTATGTAATAATAAGCTTCATTTTAGCAATGGCCAATTTTTTTTCCAAAAGTGGCAACTAAGAGCTTGTTTTTCGGACATAAGGCAAATGTTAGAGGGCTTAATAGCTCTTCCAAATACTTTTGTTAAACGATCATATTATTCACTAAAACCTTCCTTAATGGGTTTCTTATAAATTAAGCTTAGTAAGACGAGTTTAAAGCATTTAAATTTCTTGAATAATAAATGGATCAACCTCTTAAATCATATTGCACATCATTATGGTAGACTAGTAGTAGCCTATCATCATCAAAGGTTGAAGGAATTTGTACAATCATTACAAATTAGTTGATTTGTTTAGAATTGGCTTTGAGGCACTCCTTGGCTATTTTTCATGTGTCTATCACTTATGCATCACATTTTGTCTTTCAAAGAGCTACATTATGGAATAAATTATAAGAAATTCAATTTGGTATTTAGGCTCTATGGATGGTGATGGGCAAATTTGATAGTATTTAATCCTTCAGAAGCTTAAGGGAATGTTTGTTTAAGGAATCTTTTGGATGAGCTGGCTAGATGCAACTAAGATATTAAGTTGATTGATCTCAATTTTGAAGGCTATCTATTTACTTGGGGTTATAAAGAACAAAATTCTTAGTTCCTAAGAAAGAAACTAGATAGGGCAATTATGAATTCAAGTCGTCTCTCTTCCTTACCAAATTGGAAGACACTATTTAGTAATCTATAGTTCTCTAATCATTCTCTAATCTATATAAAAAAATCTAATCCTTGTATAAGATTACACTTTCCTTTGAGGTTTAATAACTATTTAGCCTAGGATGAAAGGTTTAAGAAGGCTATAAGAAAGGGGATAAGTGTGAATATACATGGTTCCCCTTCATTCATTTGTAATGCAAGCTTAAATATATAAAACAAGAACTCAAGATTCTCAATCAGTTTAGATATAGTAATATCAATTACACTACAAATGACTCTACAGAAAGATTTAAAAGAGTATAATAATCTCAATATACAGATCCTATAAACCACTCACTTCAAAGGGAGGAGAAAGAGGTTTCACTTAAACAAGGACAATGGAAGTGTAGTACTCATTATTGAAGCAAAGATCAAGGGTTCAATAGCTAGTGGATAGAGATAGGAACATTATATTTTTTATAAATCAAAACAAGAATTTTTTTTGAAATGACCTAAGCAAACTCAAGGGGCTAGTTATAAACAACAAATAATGAGGCAAGTTGGTGTTAAAATGTGATCCTATAAAAGAGTAAGTATAATGAGGGTGATGAAAATATCAATTCAGAGAGAGAAGAGATTTTAGATTCTATAAGTAACTTAGTGCTTGTTTTTAAAAAAAGAAAATGAAATAGGAACAATCATGTTGGTTGTACGAAATATAGGAGGAACTTAAAGGGGTTTACTTCATTACAGACAAAGGATGGTTTAATAGCCTCTACTTAGGAAGATCTCTTAAATGTTGCCTATACTTATTTAAAACACTAGGCTTAGAGGATAATTTCTCTTCCTCCAAGGCACTGCTTAACTCCTTCATCCTAGATAAAATTTCATATAAATGTGCAATAACTCTTGTCTCATCTATCACTCCTGTTGATGTAAAGAAAGTATTATTTAGCCTTAAGCCTAATAAATCCCCATTAACTGATGTTTTTTATGGAGTTTCTTTAAAAAATTATGGCATTTTATCAAAAACTTGGTTACATAGTCATTTATGAGCTTTTTTAGTAGGGGTATTTATTAAAGGCATTTAATAAGAAATTTATTTGTCTTATTCCAAGAATTCCTAACCCTATTACTTTAGGGGCTTTTAGACCAATCAATTGTTGTAACTTCATATACAAAGTCTTACAAACTACTATCCTCTAGATTGAAGCAGGCTATTAAACCCCTTATCAATGATACATAGGTTTACACAGAGGGGAGAGATATAAAGGACAACATACTTATTGTGCAAGAATTTTTTAAAATTTACAACTGAAAAAAGTCCCCCTAAAATCTGTTTTATTAAGATTGATTTCAAAAAGACTTTTGATACCCTAAGTTGGAGATTCATCATTCATGCATTATATGCCTTTAGATTTATAATAAGAATATTAGGATGGATTCAAAAATGTCTTACAACTCCTTCATATAACATATTAGCAAATGGAATACTAACTTATCTTAGTAAATAAGGCAAGGTGATTTATTTTTTCCCTTATTTATTTGCTTTGAGAATGGTGGTTCGTTTAAGATTCATTAAGTATTGTATTAATGTACAAAAAGGATTAAATTTCATAAAAAATGTAAAAGGTTAGAGATCCACAACCTAGCATTTACAAATGACCTACTACTCTTTTTTAGTGTGGATGCTTACTAACTAAAATCCCTTATCAATGCCATAAAGATCTTCAAGAGCATCTCTGGCTTAACTATAAATAAAGAAAAAATTTATTTATTTATTTCTACCTTTGTTTCTCATTTATCAGGCTAGTTTTCTTCAATCATTAGTATTAAAGAAAAGTAGTTACTTTTCACCTATTTAGGGATACCTGGCTCCTATAAAAGGTTTACATTCTCTGAATTCTTGACCTTAATTATGAAACATAAGAAAAAAAGACAAATAGTTGGTGTAACATAATACTATACTTTGCAGTTAGACTTTATTTGATCAATGTAGAGTTAAACTCTCTTCATATCCATTTTTCTGCTCACATTACCCTTTCTTGTATCCTTAATTAAGACCATAGAGAATTGTCTCACGAATTTTTACTAGGTTGGTACGTCCAACTCCTCATGTATAACTAAAGTTGCTTGGAAAGTAACATGTCTTACAAAGAAAGAAGGGGGTCTTGAGGTCACTTCACTATAATTTCTGGTCTTGTGAATCAAGGTATGACACTTTTTGAACAATGCAGAATACTCTTCAGCTCAAGGATTATATTAGACCGTAGTTCCAAACCAAATTAGGTGATGTCTTTAAAGATACATTTTAGTCAAATAATTGAAGCCCTTTAGGTCCTTTGATGGTGAATGAATCATTTTCCCATCTATAATGATTTCAGTTGATAATATTAACAAATAAGGGATATATTAACTAGTTTGCGATAAAGATTAATAAGAAACTCTACTACTGGTGACCATATATATTAGACTAATAACCCCTTTGATAACTTCTCAAATAGATCATATTAAGATATATTAAGAATTAGAAATCCCATAATTCCTTGGTATCATTTAGTATGGTTTTTATAGGTAATCCTAAAAATGTCTTTCATCTTATGGTTAAACTTTCAATTAAAGATAGAATGATTGAGCAACAAACTAATGATAGATGTTTACTTTGCTCTAACCCCCATGAATCTTTAAAGCACATATTTTTCTGATGCCAATTTTGGAATATTTACGAAATAAGGCACTTATTTTTTTTCCATATCACTTATCCTACTTCCTTTTAACAAGGAATACTAGATTGCATCATGCAAAAATGATAGGTAAGTAAATAAGAACTAACATCATTTAAACTATGCTTTAGTCAATTAGAGGATGAAATTTGGAAGGGGATAGAAATAGATGAAGTGGTCGTCTAAGGTTTTATTCCTATTTGTAATTAAGTATTTAATCAACCACTTTAAAGCTCTACTAGGACTTTTTCTCTCAGATTTTGATTAGTAAGTTGTATATATTAGTTTTCCATATGATTATCAATGCATTTAAAATCTTTAAAAGATCACAGATTAAGATTCTCCCTAAAAAAAAGTTAATCATTATATTTTTATATAATAAAGTTTATAGATGGTGTAGAAAACCAAAGATAAGAACAATGAAGTTGACAATGGTAGCAGTTGTGGCAATGACAGTTAATTGACCTACAATACACACTTTTAAAGACCTTCGTAACCTAAAAACAAATTAACAAGAGCTTACGTATTCATAAAGGATGCATTAAGATTTCATACAATACTTATTTCTTTTTTTTCATTGTTTTATTTGAATGTATAGACATTTATCAAAACTGTAACATGGCTTTTAATCTCATAACAAAAATTTTTGTATAAGAGAAAAACCAAAAGAAAAGAATAACACGACTCATTGATTTCTTAGAGAATATTACATAAGGACTTTGTACTTATGTTTTATTGAAATTTGAAACTTATTTTCTTTTTTTAACGTTATACAAGAAAGGGAAATTTCTTAACCCAATTGATTAAAATATATAATAATAACAAGTAATGAAAGTTAAGTTACATCAATTAGTGTTTTATTAGGACAAAACTTTTAGTGTAACATACAAGTTGAATTTTACAATAGTCTTTTTAGTCTAATCGTTAATGCCATTATGAGTATAAAAAAAATGTTATGCATAGTTAGTTGCAAATTGTGTAGAAAATAAATCTTGTCCTACAATGAATATATATATATCATCTTAAGCAATTAAGTTCATTTATGAACAACTGTAAAAAATAAACGATAATAGAACTAAGAAATATATATTATTAGTTATAAACTGAGTTGCTCCTAACATCCGATAAGATACTTACTATACTAATTCTTCTTTACTTATTGTATAGAAAATGTGCCATATCAATTTTTACCACTAAATCCCACCTATTGCTTTATGAGTCAAATTTGATTGTTTCAAATTCACATCATGTATTTTTTTCCCTAAATCGTGATTAGAGAGAAAGCATTCTTTGATTACAAATAACAACATATATTTCTTTTAATTTCTAAAAAATATACATTTGTTTTATTTTTCATATTGAAACAATAGCATATATCTTGGGATATGCCAAAAATCATGTAAAAATACTCCCTTTCTATAATAGTTTACAAACAAAAATACAAAACAAATTTTATTAAAATCCTCTTATTTTTATGTAGTATTAGGTAGCATTTCAGTATTCTGTTATAGCCTTTTCGAAGATAATTTGGTTACCCTAGTAATGTTTAGTAGATATTAAGCTCTTCTACTTCTCAAGGCAATCACAATGACCCTCATTTTCTAATGTCTCCTCACATGCCACCAAAACATTGATGTTGATTTCTAAAATTCCAATGTCTAGAGGTTGAAGACGACTTGAAATGATATTTTTTAGTTGTCTAAAAGCTAGAAAGATGTCATTCCACTTAAGAGACATGAAGACTCAATCAACAATAACATTATATGTTGACAGATAATTGGTTCATATGTCATAAAGTAATCAACCATGTTATCTAGCACGTCCAATTAGGTGTTCCTGCTTTTACTATATCCTTCTACACATCAATAAACATATTAAAATTAGGATTTACTTTTTCCATGTCATCCCCTACATCAGTACCTATATAACACTAGTTTAAATGATTCGGTTCATATCGATTTAATTGAAACTCCTTGACCAACCTTTGAACAATTAGCTTAGTTATTTTTTTGCAAATTTTTTCTTATATCTTTAGGTTTTTAAACCCATTTTTTGGTTCAAATTGGTCAAATTCCAACTTTATAGACATGATTCTTCATTTTTGTGTGTTTTCAAGCCTTATTTTGATGAATTTTCTCCTATGTGCATTACATATTCTTTTACACTTCATCAACACATTTTTCAACCAATTAAAGTCATCTTTAATAGATATAACTATGATTTATAGGCTAGAAAAATGTTTAACTTTTTCAAAGTTAGACTTCTTTAGGTATTGCTATTAGAGAAACACCTTAACCTACTTAATGGCTAGATCAAGCAGAGGATATATTTGTAGAACATCTAGTATCATAGGATGTTATGAATCATCATATTTTAAAATGGTTTTGTAATATGTGTGACAAAGTAATCAAACTTGATTTTTAACAATTTGATACTATCAACAAGGTATGGAATTTTATAAAAAAGTTTTTATTCTATATTTGATGATCTTAAACAATTTTTATTCTATATTTGATGATCTTAAACAATTTTAACTCTATAAATGCCTTTATCATATGCAATAATAACCTAGTCAAACTATCATAGTTATATGTATAAATTATAAGATCTTTGAGATTAATTGATACTTGGAGACCTTAATCGGCATAGTGCCCCACATTCCACTATCTATGTTAATCTTCATGATTCAAAGCATATTTGGCATCTATTATTGACTTTTATATATAAGTTCAAGTATATTTGCAGCTAGCCTTGATCCTATAATCAAATAACTAATTATAGAAAAGATATAAAACCCTTCAAATGGAGAAATCTATTCCATCTACTTTTTTTTTTCTTGCTACTCAAACCTCCTCTTATTAGAATTTTACCTATCAAAACATAGCTAAGTAGAATGTATGTCATAACTACTATAAAAAGAGTGGTCATTACATCTTTGAACGTACAAAACAACTAAAATAAGGTAACTCTTCCTAGTCTTCTCATTTTGCCGTCACTACTATTACTACAGAGGATGCAATAGAGAATATATCCATATCTATTAAATTATTTTTGAAAGGTTTTCAGACCCTTCGACATCAACCTCAACTAGATTCTAGTATTGTTTTCTCTCCTTTCCTATTTGTCATATCAAGTACTTCTTATTCATGGTACTTTAATTATACCTTTTGCAACCACATTACCTCTAATTTCTTAATATTTGATTTGTTTAAAAAATCCTTATATTCCACATATTTATTCACCAAATGATAACTCTACTATGCATGTTTATAGTATAGGCACTATTGAAACAACTAAATTGCCTTTTTCTTGATATTTTTCTTGTCTTTAAATTTTGTTTAAATTTTATCTCTATTGATCAATTATGTAAACTTGGATTTAAACTATTTTTAGTCATAATTGTACTATATAGGATCTATAGGTGGATGAGATACTAGGGATAAAACTTAAAGTCAGACAATCATTTGAACTTAACACTCTTCATTTTCTATCAAAGCGTATTATTGGTGCTATTACATCAAATATTTAATACCCTCATCTTCGTCATCTTTCCAAGTTTAGACTTAATCTTTAGTTTTTAGTGATTCCTTAGTTTTGATTGTTTCTTATGCCAACTTTCAAAAAATTATACTTTACCTTTTATTAATAGTAATTATATTATCTCAACACCTTTTGATTTGATTCATTATAACATTTGACTAGTTGCTTCTCATAACACCATAGGAAGTTTGCAATATTAAGCAATACCTTTGTTGATGCCATAGAATATGAAGTTTGCTCCTCAACACCTTTGTTGATGATTTATCTAGATATACACTTATTTACTACTTATATTATAGGTATGAACTATTTTCTATTTATTCTCACTTTGTAAACATAGATCAACTTAATTTTCTTTCAAAATCAAAGTTTTGCGCACTAATAATGCCATAGAATATGAAGAAAAATCTTCCACTCATTTCTTATCGAGGCACCTACCATTTAGGCACCTCTCAACAAAATAGTAGGGTTGAACAAAAGGATAACTACATACTTGATACTATCTAAAATCTTCTCATCACTTCTCTTATATATATCATTAACCGTATTCTTACTCTTCTTATAGGTAATATCTCTCCTTATAATATTGTATAATTATACTCCTGACTACTAAACTCTTAAAATCTTTAATAGTGCTTATTTTTTCTTCTCTAAATGCATAAATATACCAAACTAGAACCATAAGCAGAATTATTTGTTTATTAGGATATGTGATATAACACAAAAGTCATAGGTATTAGGATCCCTTGATATATGATAGAACACAAAGGGGATAGATATTAGCACAATTTCTTCTCCCTTATGTTAACGAGATAATAATTATTGACAATGACACTCAGGATATTTCCACTCTTAAGTTCTTTGAAAACTAACAATTTGAGAAGAAATACTTACCTAATCTTATTTAGTTTTTGGGTCTTGAAGTTTTATCTGATAAATCTGACTATTATCTTTTATAAGTAAAATATGTCACCAATCTTATTTCTTGTGTTAGTATCACTAACACCAAAACTACTATCACTCTACTTAAACCCAATGTTCATTTTCCTACTATTGATGAGACTCTCCTCAATGATGTTGCTGTTTATTATTAATTAGTTAGAAGTCTTATATGTCCCACTATCTTCCATTTTAACATTACGACTCATGTTGTTCATATTATCAGTCAATTCATTTCAAGACATTGTACTACTTCTTTATTTTTCTTCATATCCTTCAATACCTCATACATACTCTTTTCCATGGTGACTTATGCCATTCTTCTTTATTAGAGTTATGAGAACACTCTAATATTGATTGGGTTGAAGACTTAACCGATTAACATTTAACTAATGGCTATTGTTTCTTTCTTGGCACATTGCTCATTTCATGGCATAATAAGAAATAAACATACAAAAGCAAAATACCAAACTCTTACAAGCACAAACCTCTAAAACCCTCTAGCTACACTGGTTATTTCAAGATATGAGTTTTTCCTTTTCTTTTGCAACTCCTCTCCTTTGTGATAATCATAATGTTATACTAATTGCTTATAATGATGTCTTCTACGAGCATACAAAATATATTAAGATTGATTATCACCTTATACAGTACCATATTATTTAAGGTACTATTTTACTTGATCCTACTTTATTATATTCCCAAGTGACTAATATTTTCACCAAAATTTTTCCACCTTAATGATTTCAAGAAGTTGTATTCAAATTTAAGATGTCCATCTCCTTACCACCTTAAGTTTAAGATGAAAATAAAATATAAAAATTACAACACTAGGCCTTATTGTATAAAATGATTGTAACAATAACATATGTTTAGGATGTAACAATTGTAACAATAGCATATATTTTGGACTATTTCTAATTCAACTCATAAATACCTCCTTTCTTTAATAATTTTACACACAAAAAATATAAAACAATTTTCTGCTCAAAATTTCTCTTTTTTTCTACATACATAATTCATTATAGTTATTGAAGTGTCATTATATGATTAAAGATGTTATTTATCTTTTAAAATCATAGTATTTTGCCAATCACTTGTACAATACTAAATATTTCGATACATTTTTGTGCGGACATTTCTGTGCGTAACATATCCAGAGGCTTACTGGTGGGGTGCTGGAGAACTGACCACTAATTAACTCCATTAAGAAACTTATTGAAAAGCTGACTACCAAGCACGTAGGAGCTTTCATGACGAGATAAGCATTTGAGAGCACATGGTTTTGTAGGAAATGTTGAAGGGTTAACATACAAGATGCTTATGCCGTTTAGTGCTTTCTTGAACGATGTGAGTTTGATTGGTGTAGCCATCCGAATCTCTGGTTGATATGGAAATGGTTCTTGATGACGTTAGAAGTAGGTCGTGCACTACCAAAAAATAGTACAGACAAATTCGCATACGACAAATAGGAGGAGATAGGTCAAGATTTCAATGAGATAGGTATAAACAAAGTTATGAATACCGTACTGGGTTCCGTACCGGATTGAGCTCTGAAACGGAACTGTATCGGTACCGGTCGGTACCGGGTAC
>JANSVA010053837.1:0-12817 GCA_025504915.1 Erythroxylum reticulatum | reverse complement strand
TATCTAGAATGAGGTTCGTCTCATTTGGAGGTCGAATAACGAAGTTATGACTAAAAGAATCAAACAAAGGTCTTATCTTTTAACATATAGAACTTATATCGGGCCAAATGGCATAACTCTCTCTCCACATATGTCAAAACAAAGTATTCTTTAGGTTATCAAAAAGAAGGCTTCAAGATCTACAACTTTCATGAAGACTTTAAAGACAAATTCTACCGTCTAGAGGGTCAAAATGGAGTAGACGATAGCATCAAATGAACAGTGTACAAAAGAAGAAGTTTAGGTCACATAAGTAGATAGCGGACAAAACAAAAGGTAGACGAAGTAGAAAACAGATGAAAAAAGAAAGTAGACGAAGCAAAAAGCAAATGAAGCAAAAAGGGAAAACAAATCAAGAAGATAGACGAAGTAAAAAAGTCAAACGAATCCCAGGAGTAGACGAAACAAAATACAGATGAATCAGAAAGCAGACGAAATGAAAAGCATACGAAGCGAAAAGCAGACGAAACAAAAAGAGCAGACGAAATAACAAGGCAGATGAAGAAAATAGGCCAGACGAAGCCCAAGAGCAAACGAAACAAAATACAGACGAAGCAAAAAAGGCTGACGAAATAGAAGTTTTAAGATGAAGCAAGGTCAACTTAAGACGAAGATAGGTCTTAAGATGATGCGGGGTTAACGTAATACGAAGCAAGGTCTTAAGACAATACCGGTTCAACTTAAGTCGAAGCAAAGTCTTAAGACAATACCGGTTCAACTTAAGTCGAAGCAAAGTCTTAAGACAATAATTTGCCCCTTTACCATATTTTTACAATGTGAGGTTAACTTAAGACGATGCAGGATCAACTTAAGATGAAGAAAATTCTTAAGACGATGGAACTCTTAAGATAAATGATGTCATCATAGACGATACATCTTTATAGACGATATATCTATACAGACAATGCATCTTTACATATGATGCAACCCTACAGACGTAATGATGTCATCACAGACAAATCGTCTTCACAGACGATGCATTCCAATAGACATAATGACGTCATCACAAACGATACATCTTTATACTCCTAAGGACTTCCCTTTTTAAGGATCATAACCTTTGATCCAGAGGTCTAAAAATTCCATACTATATACCGTTGGAAAGCTAAAAGAAAGACTTACAACTTTTTAGAAGACAATTTGACCTTATTCACCTTATATCAATCTAGTTTTTCCCTTAAATTCATAACACAAATTTTACCCTATGGAAGGCTTGTAATTTTTGCACTTCGCAAACTTGGAATGTCCTGAGCTTAACCATTCAGTTACCAAATTGACCACATTAAACTCTCAGATCTTAACTTATTTGTCTCTTCATATCCAACTACATCTGATCAATCTTAATTCCTATCTTGCCTTCCTATGAATCTCACATAGGCGTACCTGTCGATATGTATATATATGTACGTCTACAATTTATGCTCAAACCATCTATTCAAGCTAATAATCATATCAATGTCCTCCATACATAATTCATATTTCCATAACAACAAAAGAATAAAGTTTGACAAACCTTTAATGGCATTCTAAGCCATATTACATCCTCATCTCAAAGTCTCAAATTACAATAACTCTTAAATAAATAAACTGGGTATGCAACTATAACATTGGGCATTCCTAAAACTAATTCAAACTACAGATTAAGCAAATTTGGAGAATTTCCCTTAGGTTCTTGATCACTTGATCTCTTAGCTATCATCTGAAGATGGGGTAAAAAGGAAGGTGAGCTTGAAAGCTCGTGGGTAACAGTTTATAACAAAAACATAAGCAAAATTTTTGAAACCATTTTTCTTGTCATGGAAAACTTTCATTGAGTTTACAGAAAACGAGTTTCTTAGGCTTTCATCCAAAATCTACAGTTGCAAATCATGAATGCATCACACTTGTTAACATGACATAAGCATATAAGCACAATAGAATGGTTTGGGTAGGTCTAAAAACATGACACACTACACATTTCCACATAATGATCCTGTGTAGTCGTAAACTTGAGGGAGCCCATGAAGGACCTCTGTGCCACTAGTGGGCAAGCGGGAGAAGTTTATACTTGGTCAATGTGCACGTGACATTCTTGAGGGACTACCACAAACACATACAACACATATTTCAATAACTTGTAAACTTGTTGCCCAAAACGACACTTCTTGAAAACTTGCTTTTCATATACTTGATATATATATCTTGAAAACCATTCTTGAAAGCATGATTTCATAAACATGTATCTTTTCAGAAATTACTTACAAAGTCTTTTTATAAATCATCACATAATTCATGTAGCAGATTTCACAAATCATTCAAGAACAATGAATGCAGAACTTATGATGCAATTGAAATCAGTAAACTTCTTTGATTTAAAGAAAACAACAGTAGCTTATTTACTCTATTATAAACATGTACCCACCTTGATTTCCTTGCTTAGAGGCTTGCTCAAAATGCCTCTTCTCTTTGTAAACAACTTGAGGTATCAAAGGTTCATTCCTGTTCTATCTTTAATGTGTAATCCATAAGATGATCTAACTGAAATAGGTCTTTTGCATCTCTTGATCCCTTGCTTCTTTTGTCCTTTTTGATTTCCCTGATTCTTCATCATATGAAGAGATCCTTGGATCAAATGGATGTTCTTCTCTTCCTCTACCTTTTTCCCTTCTTGAACCACCTCAAACTCTTTCTTGAAAACTAAGAAAATTGAAACCCTAGCTTATTTTCTCTTCTTTCTCTCTTTCATTTTTTCATGCTTCTCTCTCTTCTCTCTTTTCTCATCCATGCATCTAGCTTCTTCTAGAAAAATGCCCAATTCATGTTTTCTCCTTCTCTTAAATGTAATACCACATTTTGGTCTTGTCCTTCCAAAAATACCCCGCCTCTCCTTTGGTCTTCCCTCTTACCCCTTCTTTCATTTTCCTCCTAACTCTTTTAACCTTCTTAACCACCATATTAACTCTAACTTAATTAAAATCTTTCCTTATTGCCTTATGTTCTTTATCATTAAGTTCCTTGCCAAAATTACCTTTGAAAATCCTTATAACCTTAATAATTTAATTCCATAAACCCATATCATATAGTCTTTCTAACATCAATGTAATTATTAACTCCTTAAACTTTCACAAAGATCTTATAATTGATGTAAATCACACTTACTCATCAAGAAAAAAATTTGGGGGCCAGCATCAAAAGCATTTGATATCTCTATTTCTATTAGTATGGGAAGTAGAAATACCTTTGTTTTTGTTGTCGAATGGTTCTTTTGACTTGGTTTTGTCAACTCTTTTAAATTGGGCAGCCTTGTTATCATTCCTCCAATTCAACCTCCATTTGGAATTTTGAGTCAAATATGTGTTGGCTTGCCTCGCAATTCCCTTTCTCTTCAATTGCTTCTCTATTTTCATGACCATGTGTACCATGTCTTCTATCTCCAGATAATGTTGAAGCTCTACCACATTAGCAATATCTCTATTGAGTCCATTGAGAAACCTTGCCATGGTGGCTTCTCTATCTTCCTCCAAATTTGCCCTTATCATTGCTATCTTAATCTCTGTATAGTATTCCTCCACACTCTTTGACCCTTGAACAAGGCTTTGCAATTTTTTATGCAATTCCCTATAATAGTTGCTAGGAACAAAACGTCCTCTTTAATGGCTTTCATCTCCTCCTATGTTTGGATAGGACGTTCTCTATTTCTCCTTCTACTTATGATCAATTGGTCCCACCAAACAATGGCATATTCACTAAACTCTATGGTAGCAAGCTTTACCTTCTTTTCTTTTGATTAATTGTGACATTAAAGAATGAGCTCCACCTTTCTTTCCCATTCCATGTATGCATCAGGATCATTTTTTCCTAGAAATGATGGAATTTTCATTTTGATACTCCCTAGGTTTCTGTCAAGATCAGTTCGACCCTTCCTTACTCATCTATAGTTTCCACCTTTATTTATTATGGTGGATTAATCATCAAAGTCTTCATTATATTCATCGTTAATTGGTGGTGTTGGTTGTCTTCTCAGACTTGGAACATTTCGAGCAGTCACCTTGTCAGTTCTTTCATTCATATCCCTCATCATAATTTGCATTCTTTGGAACTCCTGTTGCATAGCTTTTAGAATAAATGATTGGTCTTGTTTCTCAACTCCACTTTCTTGAGAATCCATGCTCAATCTAAAATTTCAACAAAGATGACAACAAAATACTCCTCACAAACACTCCCTCATATGTTTACTCTTGTAGTAAAGACACACCGTTCGTGTTTTCACTTAAACTTGGCTTTTTTCCTCTTTTGAGACCACTCAAGCAACCTTTTGATGTTTATACTTAAGGGCCAAATCAAACAGCAATCAAATATCTTAATGCAACCAATTTTAATTAAGAATTTGCAAGTAAATACTAAATAAATAATGAAAACACGCAAAATACTAGAAGCAAAATTGACGCAAACAACAAATTGAAAGCACGCACTTGAATTACTAATAAGTGTATGATGATTTTTTTTTTATTTAAGGAAGCAATGAATTATTATTACAACCTTTTTAATGTAATAGATGCAAATGGGCAGATTCAATAAAAGAAAACTAAAGGATGCAACCAAATGACAAATCTAGAATTTAATATTAGAATTCCCAAATGGAACCTCAAATTATCACTCAAAACACTCAAAAAAATATAAAGTATGGGCTTTGCTAGCAACCGAACTCAATTAAAATGAATCAGATACGAACAACCCCCAAAAGGCACTAATTATACTTAAATTGTTCTAAAATTTAAAACACCCAAATAGCAGCTATAATCACGTTTTCCGTTTAACTTTTAATATATTTAAGTATATTTGAAGCTAACAAAATCGAAGCAACAGTTGTTCAGCTCAATTGCACGTTTTTGGATATGTAAGATCTTGTTTTTTTTGGCACAAACAAGCCAAATAAAACGACAATTATTTTTCAGTCAATATGGAATAAATACTTACTTGATTGGAACCAAGGCTCTAATACCAAATGATGCGGAACCCCAAGACCCTTAATTGACTCTTAGAAATCGTTACCAATCAAATCAGAATTAGTTTCACAATAAAGCAATCAGATTAGGATTTGTTCTTACACCCAAGTACACTTATAAAAAGAACTTAAGTTAATTTTCATGAATCCCCTTAAACCCCAATAAATTAAGCACTTAAGAACACAAGATATAGGAATTAAAATTGATAATAAACGATAAACTCAATTGTAATAATTAAAAACACCTTGTGCATAAACATAAAAGAAAGAAAAAACTCTCTCTATTTAGATCTAAAATTTTCGAATTGGAACTTGACCCAAAACAGGATTAAAAACACAAACACTCTAAACTAGTCTGTTAGTCTAATTATGTGAACATACTTAGGCTCCAAAACATTTCCATATATGGACTTTCCATATTTGAACAACCCACTTTCAACATGTTTTTGCACATAAATTTGGAATTGTTCCTTCAGACGCTTTGCTCGGGACCTTGTGACTGGACCGACAAAACTTTCCATATTGGGAAAACCTTCTATGTTGGCATTTGAATGATCTTGTTTTTCTTGAACAGCCTCAATATGATTTCCCATGGCATCTCCTTGTGCTTTAGCTCCATTTTCCAAATTTGGTGAAGTTTCATTATTTGGAACCCAAAAACTTTCCATATTTGGAATCAATTCTAAATCACCTAGATTGCTTCTTGTAGCATCTTGAGCGCCATTTGTATCAATATCACTTATCACTATAAACTCTTTATTTGAGATGTTCCCTGATATATGTTTCAATTAATAATTCCAATATGCAGACACTGCATTGGTACTCTGTAAAAATCCATTCCGATCATATGAAGAATTATAATGAAATATATATAAGTTCACCATTCATCAAGATTGTGGTTCATAATAATAGAATGCTAAGGTGTATGTTTTAGATTAAAGTAACAACCCACTTCATTCTTTAAAAATTACTTTAATCTTAAAACATACTTGATTCTAGATTCATTTAATAGTGCCATTATCGATAGTCAACTACTATCATGATATGAAACTCATCATTCCCCTGAAATAAAATCTTTTACATACATGGAGATAAATCACAACATCATAGTCTAAACCATAATCAGGCGACCAATTTGATTATTCCACTGTAAATCAACTAATTTAGATTCTAATAATAGACATATTTCCTATACATCTCCATGTATATGTATATTACTTACAAAAGAATCTTGGTACCTTATGACTAGATATATAATGCCCATAGAGTTTAGTTTTATTAATAATGAATATTTTCATTACAAAAGTAATTAGGATAAAATTAAGTTATATGTAAATACACTTGCTTTCTAAAGCATTATATTTACATAACTCCAACAATCTCCCACTTGCCCTAAAGCAAGTTTGACATATCCCTCATTCCCATCCCTGTTAGATGACCCTCAAAACTCTTTTGAGATAGTGTCTTCGTAAATGGATCAGCAAGGTTTTGCCCTATGAGAATCTTTACCACATTCACCTTACCACATTGTATCATCTCCCTTATGAGATGATACTTTCTCTCAATGTGATTGGTAGCTTCATAGTTCCTAGGTTTTTTAAAATTAGCCACTTACCCACTATTATCACAATAAAGTATAAGGGCCTTTTCTGTCTTAGGAACTACCTTCAAATCATTTAGGAACTTGTAGAGCCAAACTGCTTCTTTTACTTCTTCACAAGCAGCAATATTCTTACAGTCCATAGTCGAATCAGCAATACAAGATTGCTTGATACTCCTCCAGATTATGGCTCCACCTCCTAAAACAAAGATAGAACCAGAAGTTAATTACCTTGAATCAACATCTGATTAGAAATTGAAATCTGTATATCTTGTCGAAATAAGCTTACTTCCAGAGTAAACAAGCATTAATTTCTTCGTCCTATGAAGCTACTTTAGTATGCACTTAATCGTATTCTAATGCTCAATTCCTAGATTGGATTGGAATCTACTTACTAGTCCCACTGCGTAATAGATATATGGTCTAGTGCAAAGCATAGCATACATTAAACTTCCAACTGCCGAAGCATATGGAATGTTATGCATGCATTTGACCTCGTCTTGGATCTTAGGTGTTTGCTCCTTGAAATTTTGATTTCATGTCTAGTAGGCGTGAAACCCCTCTTGGAATCTTGCATGGCAAACTTATTGAGCATGTTCTCAATGTAGGTTATTTGACACAAAGCTATCAGTTTGTTCTTACGATCTCTTATAAGTTTGATCCCTAAAACATAGCTAGCCTCTCTTAAATCCTTTAGTTCATCCTTCCCTTAACTGTAGATATCATTCCCACATCATTCCCAATGAGCAGAATGTCATCGACATATAGGATTAGGAAAGTAACCTTGCCTTCTTATATCCTTTTATGGACACACGGCTAATCTAGGTTTTGTACGAATCCATAGGTTTTGATAGACTTATCAAACCTAATATTCCAAGACCTAGATGCTTGCTTAAGTCCATAAATGGACTTCTACAATTTGCATGCCTTATGCTCATTACCTGGCTCAATGAATCCTTCTAGTTCGGCCAGATAGATGGTCTCCTCAAGATCCCTATTAAGAAATGTGGTCTTGACATGTATTTGCCATATTTCATAATCGAAATAGCCTACTATGACCAAAAGAATTCTGATGGACTTAAGAATGGCAATTGGAGAAAAAGTCTCCTTATAGTCTATACCCTCTTTTTGAGTATAGCCCTTAGCTACTAATCTAGCTTTAAAAGTCTCTACCTTTCCATCAAATCATCTTTTCCTTTTGTAGATCCATTTACACCCTATGGATTTTACATCTAGTCGTAGATCTACAAGGATCCAAACTTCATCGGTGTATATAGAATCTATTCCTGATTCCATCACCTTGAGCCATATTTTTGCATCAATATCATTAATGGCCAATGTATAAGTAGTAGGATCTGTTTCTTCTTATTTTGAGATGGCAATTATGCCTTCTCCTAGACCTAGATACCTAACTAGTTGTCTCACAACCCTCACACTGCGTCTAGGCACTATTTGATGTTCAGGCTACTCTTCTGATTCAAGTCTTGAATCTATTTCGACATTTTGTTCTGCTATATTCAAATTAACTATTGGTTTGGATGAAATAGATAACTCCTTTAATACTACTTCACTTCTACCTTTGTGATTTCTCACAAATTCTTCCTCCAAGAAGGTAACATTTGTCGTCACAAATACCTTCCTATCCTAAGGTGTCACGACCCGATACCACATTAGGATCATGACAAAGACCATATGCCTGAGCTAAGGACACTCTCAGTATCCTTAATCTGCTATTCAAGGCTAACTGAATATCTTTTTTTTGAAAATTTGAAAAACACAACGGCTGTATTTTAAAAATTCCCAAAACCTACAAATAATTCCAAACACACTTCTATATTCACATCCAACCATAACTTCAAGACTTTAAAGTCCACTCAAGGCAATCTCAACAACATTATCAAAAGTTACAACAATAAAGCAATCAAAAATTAAATTTATATAATCATAAAGTATATCAACAGAACAAATCTAATAGAAAAAGTAAAACAGTTCATGAGCTACTATGCAACTAAAGTCTAAAACAGAAACTACCCACGTGCGGTAATAGCCCGAAATGTCAAAAGATCGTACAATCCACTCAGATCTTCAAGCTCACTAAATTAAACTGCATGGTTGGAAAGTAGAGGGGGTGAGTATACTATGTACTCAGTTAGCAGGAAAAACATATATTGCAAATAGAACTCGATACACACCAAAACGGTGTAGATAACCTATGAAGTGAAACATACATCACATAGAAACACATGAGCCTAGTCTATGATTCAACATATACTAGTTAGGAATCATATAGGCCTAGCCCATCAATTCACTCATCCGATGAACTTAAGATTCCAATTCCAGTAAACAAAAGCATAAAAACATCATATATATAAATCAAATCTCATTAGAAAACAAATATCAGGATAAGCCAAAACAATAATGTGTGTCATCACTAGTCAGCCAAACTAATGTGCACACCCACCGATTCTTGGTGTTGGTTAAACTTTCATTCATGGTGAGTTTGGACAACATTCGATAAGAGCGTCATGACTAACTGTGGAATCACTAGTAAGTGCTGTAAAAAGATGTCGATACGGGGACTGATTTTTATGTACCAGCATTGTAGCGCCCCACTCCCACAAGACCCGAACCCAACATTGATGGGTGATATTCGAGTCTGTGTCCCGTGAGGGTGGTGTACTAGAACACTCAATCAGTCAAATCTCATTTGCAAAGTATTTTTTTGGAACAATGCACACTTTTATAGAAAATTAATAATAAATTCGGGTTCGTTTCAATCATAAACTTTTTCTATCACATATATATGATAATTGCACTCGAAAGTCAGTTTCATTTACAACAATTTTTTCATTTTGCAAAATTTATTACAAAATAAGTTTAATCAATAAACATAATGCAGAAATCTCAGAATACATCCTTTCATACAAAAATTAATGAAAATAAAGATGCAGACGCGGACTAATCCCAACCTCTACCTCATACTTGAATGCAGTAGGTAAACTCTCGTTTGTCTAACGGGGCACTCTTATGAGCTTGAAAAATATTTAAAAATTTTAGGTGAGTTTTGTGAACTCATTGAGTGACCATCATTGATGGCTCACCCAGTTACATAACACATAATTCACATTCACATCAATGCAACTTAATCATTCATATTATGCATATGCAGTGCACATGAGACCTACTTTTCATTTATTATTTTAGTGTGAACGAGTGCCTAAACTGTCCCTTAAAGAGCTCATTGATAACTATACCATATAGGGCTCATTGATAACTGTCCCATATAAGGCTCATTAGTCATGAAGCCTGAGGCTCTGATTCACTTTTGAGCTCAAGGCTCATTTTCACTCGTTGAGCTTTAAGTTCTAATCAGCGGCTATTCTAGTTACAATATCCATTATGTTTCATGCATTCATGATATGGAATGCATCAATTTCATTTGCATATTCGCATTCACTCCCATTCATATATCATCAGACCTTAGTTCGGCATTCATATTAAAGTTGAGAATCACACTTTCATTCATATGCAAATGCACATTCAAAAACACACTTGTCATTGGATCGTGGTTCGGCATTTATAAATCATATTATGTACACTTATTTCATCTCATTCACATACAATGAGCACTTCAATATTTCTTTCATACAACAGAATCATCGGACCTCCTGTCCGGAAATCGACATAGTCAAACACTTTCACATAATTATTCAAAAATCAATCAATATCAAAAGTCAAACAATGCAAACAGTGGAATGAGACCATCTAGGTCCACTCACAGTATGCTCCAGATTAGTATTAGCTTTAATGATCTAGAAATATTTGAATGCAGACGTTTATCCTGCACATCAATATGCCAAACACACGATGCACTCACATTAATAATTGCACAATTATAAGTATGCATTTATGCACAAGTTTGTATATGAAATATGTACAATGCACGTTCATGACAATCCAGGGTATCTTTTCAATTTTCACACTATATCCAAATTCGTATTTTTCTCACTCAATTACTCGTTATTTCAATTGTCACATTATTTGCTCTCACAATTAGCAATTTCTCATTCACTTTAACTTGATACCCATTAGTCCAATTCTTTCAATCACAACTTCAATAATATGAATGTCTTTATTCCTAAACAAACTTACACCTTTGGTACATTGATATCAAGAATTCATTCACCAATGTTATTCCAACATTGTAAGATCTCACATTATCTAAACTTTCTTTTCTTCTTATAAATTTCACCAAATTTCCAAACCTTCGAGTTTATTTTCCATGATCAATTAGACAATACAAATGAAGTAATTTGGAAACACTTTGTTATATAAAAGCTATTTTCATTGTCTTTAGTTTCTAATGACATCAAAATCACTCAATTTGGTTTAGAAATGAGAATTTTATATTTGAAATATTTTTAGACTACTTTTTTTTTAGAGACAACACCCCATACTCAACTTTCACCCAGAAATTGAAACTCTTAGAGCCCGTTTCAGAATTTGATTTCTTCATTTGATTTATATAAATATGTCTTTATTTTACACCAAATGAAAAATCATCTCATTTGGATCTCTACATATCAATATATCATCAAAATACTAAAGTATATTCAGGAGAATAATATCAGTTCATACTATCTAAGAATACACTCATTGTACCCATTCCACTTTTTCTCTCAATGTTTTTCTCAATTCAATTCATAGGGCTATTATTTTTGGTATAGATTTATATAAACGTCTTACGAATCCAATGGTATAGATTTATATATCTGGGTGTCTAGAGAAGGAGTAATGATCAAAAGAATCCAATATGTTTTTGTGCTTAATCACACTGGACCTGTTTCGGGGAAACACATATAACTTTCTCTATAAATTTCTAATTAAGGAGTACTTTAAATTATTAGAAAGAGGACTTGAAGAGCTACAACTTTCATGAAGATCTCAATGTCAAATTCTATCTTTTGCATCTTTTTACTTTGCTTTGTCTCACTCTTACTTCGTCTTACTTTTGTTTCATCTTACTTTACTTCGTCTTACTTTCGTTTCGTCTTACTTTACTTGGTCTTACTTTTGCTTCGTCTTACTTTCACTTCGTCTTACTTTTGTTTTGTCTTACTTTTTCTTCGTCTTACTTTACTTCGTCTTACTTTCGCTTCGTCTTACTTTTGCTTCGTCTTACTTTTTCTTCGTCTTACTTTACTTCGTCTTACTTTCGCTTCGTCTTACTTTTGATTCGTCTTACTTTACTTCGTCTTACTTTTGCTTCGTCTTACTTTTGCTTTATCTTACTTTACTTCTTTTTACTTTCTCTTCGTCTTACTTTTGCTTCATCTTACTTTTACTTCGTCTTACTTTACTTCCTCTTATTTTTGCTTCGTCTTACTTTACTTCCTCTTATTTTTGCTTCGTCTTACTTTACTTCCATATATTACTCTAATTCATCTTAGAACTATGGGAGCTACGACTAACAATACTCAATAAGTCTTAGATTGCTTCATATATTACCCCATACATATAATACATATGTGCCCACTATTTTCACTTGTCATAATAATCCCACTATCAAATATGTACTCATGATAACAAACTAACATAACTTTGGGGCTTTCACTTACCTCTTTCTCATTCTTACACAAAATCCCATCTTATATGAATTTCTAACTTTCTCCTTACTCCAAAGCATTCATCTCTTGTAAAGTCAATTTTTTCTATTTCTTTTCCATATATGTATCCTCAATCAATTCAGAATTACTGATGCGGAATCATTATGAAATGTTGGTCTCAATTCCCCTAATATCTTCTTATACTGAATCATAAACTCTTGTCACAATAAGCACATAACCATTTTGGTTCCAAACTCATCCTCTTACGATCATAATAAATTTATTTTTTCATTACCATCTGCTTATATACTTTAATTCCCTCATTTCTACTCATATTCCTACTTTCCTCAAACAATTCATGACAATACATTCACATTTATATCACATTTAGGGATATGTCACCATAGTACAATCTTGGTGTCATATTCACTAATACATTCACCAATACAATTGTGTTAAATCTTTTTCTATCCTATTCAATTACATACTATTTGTCATTTCTAAATATTCCTTGTAACATCCCCTCACCAATAGGAAGGGTATATTGATAAATTGCCATGTTTAGGAGTGTTTAAATGTGCAGCGACA